>JAEIIL010024296.1:0-10452 GCA_018905715.1 Drosophila lini | reverse complement strand
TTGATAAAATCAAAACATTATTTACAATAAACCTGGTTATATTTGTGGGTTTTGAGGTAACCTACAATTGGAGCTAAGCTCCGTTTATATATGTTATATTTTATATGTTATTTTTTTGTATGTTATAATAAGATATTAACGGAGGGTCGATTCTTAATGATTCAATTGCAAACTGCAAGGGTATACAAATTTCGGCGTGCCGAACTAGGTTTGTTTTATAGTATAAGTTATTCAAATTAAAACACGGCACATCACTATTTCCAAAACTCGAGCCATCAGTTAATTTGATAGAATTTAGGAATTTTAAGAGTATCTCAATTATGATTTGTTGTGTTGTTCCACGAGCGGTTTTGCCACTTTCTGACTTATTTCTAATGCTAAATGAGGTTGATTCTTTTACATGAAATTTCTGGTAGTGCAAAATCTGCCATATGGAGACGAACTACCATTACTTTAACCACAAATACCAGCTCCCCAGCTATGGTAGCTGGTGGTGGTGTGAGGGAAGGTGGGCAGAACGACAGCGGTATAACATGTTTATATGATGTCTAATAAAATGAAGCGCGAAAAATGTAACATTCGTATTCCGAGCAGCTACAGATGCGCCTCCTGGCCACTCTCCACTCTCTCTGAGGAGTGCGTCTTGCCCGCCGATGCAAATTCGGATACCAAATTCCAGCCAGCTCTCATCGAGTGGGAGGAAATTGCGTATTTGAAACACGTTTAAGCAGCTGCAGGAGCATAAAAAGGATAAGGCACTGGGCGCACAGGGTGCGGCGGGCAAAAGGGACTGAGTGTAGTCGAGCCAAAGAAGCTTGCACATGCAGCTTTCCCAGGATCCCATTTTCACACCCCTTTCACACGCCTTCCCTGCCGCGGATCCCTTTCGTGTATCCTTTCCAACCGCGATGCATAAAAATTGCAACGAAGACAAAGCGTGACACAAAATATGGCAAATTGTAAGCGAAATTATTTGGGAAGCCAAGAGGAGATGGAGGAATTTCGAGGGCTCTCTCTGGTCCTGGTTAGTCCTGGCTGTGGCTGTGGCTGTGCCTGTGCCATTCGATTGAATTACGCCCGCGGCCCAGTTGGCCGAAAAGCGTCGGCTCAATCGCTGATTGGCAACGCCGCGATTGATCAGCGAGGCAATCAGAGTAGCTTTCGGGGTATTGAAAGGGGCTTCCCATATAATAAACTTCCTTTTTTTTTAATAGTAGCTAGATTACGGTAAAGTTGTTGAATTTTTTACATTTCTATCCAGAAATATTTTGTATAATATTATTTTAAGCCCCCAATTTATTCCTATACTATATCCTGTATTCCTTCATAGCCCTCCATCTCCAGCTTGAGGTTCCCAGATTCACACTGATCCTCTCACTCAATGGCTTAGGCTGCACTTGCTCCTCTAGCCACCAAGGCATCTTAAAGGAAGCGGAGTTAAGAGGGCGCCAACGGCACCTTAAATATTTACCCGAGGGAGGCACAAGAGGCACAGTGGGTTGGTTACTTGAATTTACAAGTAAAAAAGTGCCTATAGGATAGCTTTTCTAGGGTATTTTTTGCTAAGACATCATCCTAGATCGAGGTTCTATGAGTTTTCTAAACTGATTTTTAATATATAAAACTTAAATGAATATTAATATATTAGATTACATATTATACATCTGATTGAACCATCTTGGCTGTGACCCACTGTGGGCAGGACGATGCCTTGACCGAGTAAGCCGCTAAGCTAACCTTGTTACACACGCCACATCCTCGATGGCGATGGTGTTGGCGGTCGGGAGAACCGATTTGCCATATGTCAGGTGGATGAAGCTCCGCAGCCAGAGAGCAGCGTTAACAAGTTGCCCACCTGGGCACGTGTGAAGAGATTTACGGCGGAGGAGCGGTGCACTGCAGTAGTGGAGTCTGGGAAGTCCCAACTGTCAGGCTTCCCCGTGGATGTGGATGCCAGCTGTCTGTCCCGGCTCCGGTCGCCTGCATCCTTTGTCTTTGCATTCAGGCGGGTGGAGGAGGAGGAGGAGGAGGAGGAGGACCACAATGAGGACGAAAACGAGGTGGTAACAACTGACAGCCAGTTCCGCGACGGCGGATTCCCCCACCAGCTCACCAGCTCACCAGAACTCCAGCTCTCTGGCACTTCCCCTCGCTTGCCACTTTACCGTGCGCTTTTATTATTATAAAATACGCATGAGTTAGTGTGCATATTTCATGGATTTTGTGTATAAAAGGGATAAAAATGCAATCAGTCGCAAAAACCAGCAAAGTGAAACGGACAGAGAGGAGGGCACAGGAGCTGGAGCTCCCTGGTGTCGGGCCCACCCACAGCTAAGTCCGGGCACCCGCTGTCACCCGCGAAATCTCCGCGAAATCCCAGCCGAAATCTCACTTACAATGCGATTTGTCCACCCAGGAGAGACCTTGATCCGGGCTAATTTCGTAATGGGGAACCCACCGGGCAGGTGTGAAGCACTCGGGGATGGACTGGAAGCCGATTATACCAGTGGAAATAAGGTACAAACGTTGGCAGTACAGGAACTTGGTGTAAATGCCATGATACAGGGACAAATGAACACTAGATATTAAATGTGAATGTAAGAGGTTGTTATTAAATAACTCGAGGATCTGCCTGCTTGAGCACTTTTGTCATATCAACGATTCATTAACGAATCATCAACGTATCAACTTTGACTTCTACAGCCGACTCTCGCATTCAACAATCGAATCAAAACCGATAAATAAATCATTGATGAATTTGTTAGTGACAGCAGCCGAGGACATGCCAGTTTTAATTTCTAAAATTCGTAAATTTTTATTGAACATCATCGATAATTCGATTATGAATGCTGCTAATCGATAGTTTTAGACATTGAAAATTTCAATACTTTCTACTAACCTTGTACTTCGATTAATTCTAAATGAATTCATGAATTTTCTTTTATTTAGAATTCAATTTTTCAGATTGAATAAAGATTTAAATGATTTTCTAAAAATAATCCTTTGTCTTACTATTTAGGCATCGGTATCATAACCAAAATCTAGATAATTTTCTTGCCATGTTAGCCAATTATCGTTATCGATGACTGATTAGGGGAGGTGTGAATCTAGATCCCAGAGTCATATGAAGATTATCCTAAAACCAACACAATGGTTGCAAATTGGAGCACGCCGGGCGACTTATGATGTGCCAAGAAAGACACCACCAGACGATGGCCGGAGGAGCTGAGAGGAAAAGCCGACCCCAGACAGGGTCAGCATCCAATCGATCGAATTAGCCATGTGGATAATCGAACCCAGAGCCAAAGTCTAGGTCCTGGCCAATTACTCAATATGATGAATGACCCACCGAATGCTTAAATGAGCCCAGTAGGGCTGGACCGCACACCCCACACCCCACACCCTCTCACTTACACACACATACGTGCCGTAACAGGTGACCTCAAGCAGAGCAAATGAGCAATCTGTCGGATTGAGCAGAAGTTGTCCGTGGAAAGGTAAACAGAGTGGAGGCAGGGGAGCGAGCGGGTGCCCAAGATGGTCTAGTGCCGCAGAGCATGCACTGGGAGAAATTAGGAATAAAATATAATAAGCATTGTTTCTGGTTTCTTAAGAAATTATGTGAAATCTCTCGAGAGAACTAGAGAATATTGAACCTTTGACTTTGACTAATAGTTATTAAAAAATATATTATTGAGAAAACTTGTACAATTAAAAACAAATTAAGACTTTATGCATTGCTTACACTTCTAGAAATTTCTCTAATTTAATTAAAAACACATTTCAATTCAAACTCTAAACTCATTTACTTAAAAAGTTATTAAACAATTCAAAAACTGAAACAAGTAATTAACATTCCATACAAAATGTGCACAATTCAATTTGGAACAACTTAACATTTTGGATCAGTGTAGGAGTGGGGCCAGGACATAAGCATGTGTGTGTGTGTGTGTGTATGCGAGTGTGTGTGTGTGTGCCGACGGGTTAAGGACACAAAAGTCATGGCTGGCATGAGGACGAGCTCAAGTGCCATTGAGGAGGAGTGCTCATGTTCCCAGCCCGCCTCTTGCTGCTCCTCCTCCAGCGTCCTCGATTCTTCCGTTCGGCATCCTCCTCCTTCACACTCCACTCTCCACTCTCCACTCTTCACTCTCCATTCTCCTCCAGGCGCGGCGCAAGTGCGCGAGTAAATTCAAGAAACAATTTTCAGGAATGACTTAACTTTTGCGTTTATGTGAAAAGTTTTGCCACGTGATGTTATGCGAGCGGCGAAAGGATATGCAATTCACTGCCAGTGCAAGAGTATGTGTGCATGCGACCTGGCGGAGTGAGGAGTGGGTCGAGTGAGTCCTGCCCCACCCGCACCACACCTTAGCAGAATCGCAGCGACAGGCACTGGTCGAGGTCCAGGCCGCGCGTTATGTAGCCAAAGTCCTGGCCATCCAGCTGCGCCTTCTCGGCCAGCAGCTGCTTAAGACGCCACCGCATCACCCGCACCTCACGCGGCGAGGCCGGCAGACGGGCGATCAGCTCCTGGCACTGCTCCATGCTCAACAGCCCGTCGCCGTCCTCGTCGTACAGGCTCACCATGTAGTTCAGCTTCCGTTCCAGCGGCTCGCTGCGCCGAAAATGGGCCAGGCCGCGCACGAAATGCCGGAATCCCAGCGATGGATGCAGCAACACGTCCACAATCCGCTCCGCCAGCGGATGTTCAGCCAATGGTGGCATGCGCAGCATCTCGCTGCGCAGGATGCGATCCTCGGAGTCGCGATCCAGCGACTGGTACTGCCCATACAGATAGTCGATCCTCGGCAGCGAGAATCCGCTCTCCGAATGGATTAGGTGCAGCTCCTCGGAGGAAAGATGACGCGAGGCAGTGGTGCCCATGGCCTCCAGTTCCGGCTCACTTGGCTCCTGGCACTTTCTATATCAAAATATATATATATATATATATCGATCACGAGATATGCGCTGCCGATGTCGCCGATATATAGTGTAAAATTGTAATTTGGATTTACTTTTCTTTTTCAGGCCGTGCGTGACATTGTTTCTTTGTGTGACTGTGTACGAAAAATAGTCTTTAATGGGTTCCTTCCGGCATGTATGAGATTTTGGACTGAAACTTGATAAGTGACTTATCAGAAAATGCAAAGCTTATGATGTTTCAGTCACAGTTTTTGTATATTTCATTTATAGCTTCGATTGTCTTTTATAAAATTCAGACACCGATCTTGGCAACCGTTACAAACCGTCTTAGCTTGGTGTCAACCGAAGCATTTCTGACTCCTGTTTTATTAATCAGCAGCCGATTCTATTTAGACATGTACGTCTGTACGTCTCGGGGTTAATTAAGAGATCTTAAAGATAATTACAAAAGTTCAAAGAAAAATTGGTTTACTAAACAATGGGTGTCAATAATTATCCCATAAATTTTACATTCACTTTGGTTTTAAACATAGGACGTTGAATTAATTCTGTCAATTTTTTTTAACAAAACACACTGCAAAACTTGTAGTAAAATCTTTAAAATTGAAATAAAATGTATTTAATTATGTTTCCTATATAATCACCCGATAAAGCACCTTAGCGGCTTTGAGTCTGATCCAAATACCATACCAAAAAGTAAGAAAGTAAGATGGCTAGTAAATTTTAAATATATTTAATGCTGCCGAGCACAAAACATATAAAGTAAAACTCAAGCTTAGTATTTGCTAATTTCATTTTTTAAAACTCAAAATCCTGATGGTTAGGGAAAGACTTAATGGGGAACTGGCAGCCAATCATGGCAATGAGGTCGCACATAAACCTATAGATATTTATATATATATATATATATATATATGTGTGTGTGTGTGTGTGTGTGATGAGCTCAGCTTATGTTCGGAGATAACATATAATTTAGACACCGAGCGTGGCGACCGTGACAGGCGCTTTTGGCCCCCCCCCCCCTTTGCCCGCCGGCCACTTACCCCTTGCCGGTGTGGGCCTTCACTCATTGTGGCATATGTCAAAATTAATTTCGTAGGCAATATTTTGACGGGCTTTCATGCTAAGCCGAGACGAGACGAGTCGAGTCGAGTCGAGTCCCTTTCCACCCTCTAAAGTGCAGCCATAACGGGGGAGGGGGATATATGTTAACACGAGCAGTGATGAGAAGGGTAAGCAGTTCCTTGATTAGGTACAAGACCGGGCTCTAATTAAAGAGAAGCCCAGGGGTAACCAGGAGTTACAATTCTACAGAGATGGTACTTGGGATATTAAGGGTTTATTTTATTTAAAGATACACTTTGGAAATTACCAAAGTGAGGTAACCTTTTGTTGTGTGTGTACCTTTCCCCAAATACTAGGTACAACATTCTGGCTGATTTTCGCACCTCTGGAGGTGAGTGACAGACGGAAGGTAGCTTTTTCCTCTGATTTGAGTTTGTTTGGGTATCCGTTCCGTTACGTTTTTGTTTAGATTTGGTAGCTTTGCTTTTTTTTCCGGCCAGTCATTGCCCCAATCCCTGGCTAGGATGGCATTTTTCCACATCACCGGAATGGTGCTTGGGAGGAGGAGTAGCCGGCCCTCACCTGATGGCATCACTCCCACAATATGCAAATCTCATTGCCGGAGACGCATTGAAGAGACCACAAACCGGAGGCTGATGGCCTGATAGCTGACATTAAAACCATTACTCCGATGCCACCGCCTTCCATGTCCATTGATCCTGCTCCTGCTGCTCCAGCTCTCACAGCAAGACAACAAATTACAAAAATTAAGAGAACATTTTTGTGGATGAAAGACATCAGAGGAGGAGGAGGAGGAGGAGGAGCAGTAGCTAATGGTCGGTCCCTCCAGGAGGTGTGTGCAAATTAATGAAATTAAATCGTCTTTATTTGATGGCTCCGAGAGGCGAGCGAAAAAGAATATTCACTCCTTGTCACCACGGGTCGCTTGACAAATATCCTAATGGAACCGAGACAGGACAGGACGCAGATAAGGTAGGACCCTGGCGGGAGGAGTCCTTCTGCAGGTGAACTTGAATGCTGGCAACATTTTGTTCAAAAGCAGCAATGAACAATAAGAAAGTTAGAGGGCGAAGGCTCCAAGGAAGCAAAGAATTGGAAAGATTAGAAGAAAATTAACAGAAATTCAAGAAGTAAGAAAATAAACCAGTAAATAAATCAAATCGAAATTAAGGAAATTAAGTAAACATGTGGAAAAAGTGGGACAAGATAATTAAGAATCCTGAAGCTGAGAAATATATAAATAAAAAGCAAAGAACTAAAGAGCAAAATGCCAGTAATACAAGTTGGTTTTTTAAGGATTTAAGATTTGTGGATATAAATACAACAATCAATATCTAATAACCCAAATTATATTTAAACCTTTTCCCCAGTCTAAGATTATACCATATGGAAGTAAGCAAACTTAAATGTTAAAGTGTTAAACTTACATTTTAAATCTACAAGTACCACAAATTTTATACGAAAAAATTTCAAAATTAATCCCTGCTCTCCCACATTTTTCAGATAATATTTTCTCTAAACCAAACAAATTTGGTAAAGGACTTCCTGTCCTGAAGGGCAAGTCCCACTTCGAAGCCCGCCGAATCACTTCGGATGGCTGGAGGCGGGGTGGGAAAAGGGAATCGGAACGGAGATTGTGTTTTCACTTTCGACATTGCATTTAATACGTATGAAATTGTTTGGTGATGGGATCCGGAACGTGATGCGAATACCCAGAATTAATTGCAATCGGAGCGAGGACGGCAGCAGCCAAGGAATCAAGCCGATTCTGCCGATTCCGAGGGTGGCAGCCAGCAGGCATCCAGCCATCCAGCGCTCATAATACTATTGGATGCTCTACTGGGTCCTCTGTCCTCTTGCCTCATCCTCATTTTCATCCTGTGTCCTTTATTTGGATGCTGGCTGCTGTTACACTGTTAAACAAGAATCAGGACAAATGGATTGAGTGGATCTAAAAGTTTGTGATGAAATGAATCGATTTTCAATTAAGAAACACAGTACTTTCTGCCTTGATTTTTCCCATATTTACACCAATTAAAGCACCTATTATGTGTTCTTTCAGTGTACCAGCTTGATGCCATTGGTAGCTCTGGTGGTAGCTGTTGTTGCCAGTGGCTTTCTTTTGTCGCCGCCTGCCACACAAAGGCAGCGGGGGCGAAGGACACCGCAGCAACACAACACAATACAACACCTTTCTGGCCACCTACCGGTTCTCCTACTACTATGACGACCTCCTCGTAGCCAGCACAGCACAGCACAGCAGAGTGTGCCCGTGTGGGAAGCACCCGCTGATCTTTGCAAAAGGTGCCCAGCGGCCGGTGCCGGTGACAGTGCCAAATCCCCTCATCCGGCACCCCCAGCGGATCCAATGGACAACAGAAATTAGCAACTGGAATCAACGGACAAACGACAATTAACGGATGGGAATGAGCACTAGGGTGGCGAGAGTGGAGTGCAGCGGAGGGTCACAGGTCGTGGGGGATGCGGGGAATGAGGGGATGTTGGCTGAAAATGAATAAGTAAGCGAGCTGTGGGGGGGCGGGGGGGCGGCGACTGCTAGGTGGCATCGCAAATTGTTTGGAACAAACACGAAAAAAAGAGAGAGAAGGGATAGGATGAAAAGAAGGCCGGAGGACAGCGGTGTAACCAACACCTGGCGATTTGGTATTTAAGGTATTCCCCCTTTTTTGGAGCAGAGAGAAGACTGGCCCCGGCAAGGATATATACATATATATGGGTGAGACATGGCCTGGGCCTGCGGGTGTCACTTAAACCTTTAAGTGGAGCCACAAAAGCGGCCAAAATTTTAGTACCAATGGGATTTTTGGGAAGCGTCAATAGGGTTTTGGATATAGTTCCATATAATTTCCAATGACAAACTTGGGACTCACTGTACTTGCATAAACCAACTTGTGGGGGAATGAGTGTCCTGGTAGGAGCGAGCTTGTGTCACTCCAGTGGCAGCTGCATCCCCCCCCTGCGATGCTCCCTGCAGCGGCATAACCACTCAAGCAATCATCGGGGGGGCGGATGGATTTGACTCCAAAAAAAAAAAAAAAAGAAGAATACATCAAGGGATTGTAGTATTCCCACCGGGCAGCTAAATGGGAGTGGGAATGGGAATGGGACTTGGACTGGGAGATGCATGTAACTGCAGACAGCATTTACAAAACAGTTCCGTAACGACAAACTTGCGCTGACAAATCCATCGCAGGCCCACATATATTCGATGCCATGCAGCAGGGTATGCCAAGGGTCTTGTGTAAGCGCCAGCGGATCCGGGTCCCTTGTCCTTCGTCCTTTGTTTGCGTTATGCAGCAGCAAACAACAACAACTTGGCCGGGAATAGTCAATTTCCGTGTTGAACTGGGTTATAGAGCCGAATGAAATTTATGGCCGCACATAAATGCAAGGAGGAAATTTAAATTGTGGCTCCTTAAAGAAGGACCCTTTACCTTTAAAAAGAGATGCATATAGAAGAGAGAGTGGGCCCACGCGGCGTATGAGGAATGCAAGATTGCTCATACCGCCCGTGGTCCCTCAACTGGGTGACAGTTGATTTGCCTGCCAGCAGTCGCAGTCGGAGTCGCAGTCACCGCCGTCACTGCAGTCAGCAATTACGGCGACTAGAGATTTTTCTAAGAAAACCGCACGACCAGGACGACGACCAGGACGACGACGAGGACTATGGCGCCAGCATTCCAAAGTAAATTACAAACAAAAATGTTGCAACGAAAACGAAAAGCGGAAACCGCAACGGCACCAGCGAAAATGTAAACAGAAACAAAAGGAAAGCGGGGGAGGGAAGGGAACGGCCAAGGACCTTAAAACGACTAAAAAAAACGAAAAGGAAAAACTAAGGCGAAAACGAAAAGAGGAAAAAAATCAAATTGAAAATGAAATGCAGGGAGGAGGGTTCGGCTGTCGGCCAAGTGACTGACGCCGTCTTTCAGTCGCCCAAGTAGCGAACATCCATCCCCGCGGCTCCCAGTAGCTCATTCCCAGGACTACAACCAGGAGCAGGACCTAAACCCTCACCCACCCCCCCGGCCTGGCCTTGCTTATGCAATTTGGTGTGTGTTTCCCAAGAAACCTTTGTTGCATTATTGCCGCAATTTGCAGAAGTGGTGACGTGAGAGCCATCAGAGTGCTGCGTCCACGAATATTGCCCTGGCCCCCTGCCCCCCTGGCCCCCTGCCCCTATCCCTTCGTGTGCCCTTCTGGCCTCGTCCTTGGCACTGCGGTCCGCGTCCCTCTTAGCCAGACAGCCAACAAATAACAACTAAGTTGGCAATTTGAAGTCGCGCGAGCCCCGGCAAGAAAAATGCCAGGCTAAAAGTAACATTTCGCTGTGGGGATACTCTTTTTTTTTGGAATATATTTATGGATAAATCTATAAACAAAATATAAAAGTAAGAAATCAGTTGTAATTATAAAAAA
>JAEIIL010024285.1:0-14683 GCA_018905715.1 Drosophila lini | reverse complement strand
AAGGTGAACACTTTAATTATATGTACATTTTTTTCAGCCACAAGTTTATTTTAGAAAAGTCACCTTGAAAAAGGGACTACAGTTGTTCCTTAACGAGTTTAAGCTCTATAATGACATGGGGCTTAAGTAAATGATGTGTTAAATAAGTAATTAAAGTCGGAAAACTAGGATAGTTTTAGTGCCAAGGATTGACAGTTATGTCTTTAGTATTGTGAGTGCCCCACAAGGATTAAAGTGAGATAGGGAAAGGCAACCCAGGCACACTATTTTAATTAATTCAATGGCTGACAGTTAAATTTAATAATCAGCTTATTTTAAATAAATTATTAAATTAAACCCGTCTGCTGATAACTGAAATGCCAAGGACGAGACTCGGGCAATTCGCACGTCCCGCGGACACAAATGGAGACAACCGGCTTGTTAAATTCCCATAAAAGCAATCTGATTACCTTGAATATTATGCACATACACTTTTATTTGGCTTACATATTCGCTTGTCTTTTTGCATTCAATTTTATTGATTTGCTGAATGCCAAGAGTCCGCTTGGGGAATCCCCCAATCGAAAATGTTTCTAAGAAGCTGACAAAGCCAGATCCATCTTGTTCCCAGTTTTAAGTTAAGAGAAAACTCTCTTTGTTTTGAATGCCCCACCAGTATTTCCCCCCTCGAAGCTCTTCCCATTGTTTTGGGGGCGCCCCAACTGGGGACAGTGTGCATGGCGCAGGCGCGGATAAAATTCCCCAGGATGTGAGGAGTCGTGCCGCAGGGGAAATGGGCGATTTATGAATGAATTCGAATTTACTACGCCACTGGGAACAGTTGGAGTCGAGGAGGCGCGAGCAAGGACCCCTCCGACTGCGTGGGCGTTTGTGGTTCCCCTTCCGGTCGTTGGCTGTTCACGTGGCAGCCAAAGGTTCACGTTGCTCCAAGGTTGAATGACAACCAGGCGCTCAACCGGAGGCACCCAAAGGCATCTCGCACTGGGGACATGATTATTTTGAGAGAATATTAACTACAAAACAAAACCCAATTTAATTGGCTTTCCTTAAAAAAAATAAAAACAATAAACTGTTGCCTAAACTGGCAATTTAGCAAGTAGTTATGTTTACAAAAGAAGGACAAGATTGTGTCCTTTAAGACCCATACGTGCCTTGAGAATTTTATAGACTGAAAACTAGTGCTAGTTTTTTACAATTCCGCCAGGATTTACTGTCGAAGTAAGAGTGCCTGATGCGCAACGTTCGCAAATTGCCCACATTTACTAGTTTATAGTGCCTTTGTTGTTAAATTTAAGCCAGTTTATTGGAGGTTTATGCTTACAATTATAAGTGGAGGGAATAGAAAATATTTGGGATTGTTATTTGTTTTTTAAAACGTGAAAGAAATCCAACTTTGTATATTTTTTGTATTATTTTATATATAACAAAGCCAAAAATGCATTAAATTCCATTTGGCAAGCGTTTTTGTATTAGTTTTTATTAGGTTGACAAATCTGCATACTTAATTTTTGTTAATTTTAACTTTAATTTTTTTCAGATTTTGACAATTTTAATGATGTAACCCCTTATCTTTTTTTCAGAAAATGGCGATATTTTTTTAATCATTTTTGGTGAAAAATCGAATTTTTAAAAATCCATAACAAAGCCAAAAACGCACTAAATTCAATTCGGAAAGCGTCTTTGTGTTCGTTTTTTTACGGTTAATAAATCTGCATACTATATTTAATTTTAAAATTTATCCTTTCTTGTTTTAAATTAAATTTTGTTGGTTGGTTTTATATTTCACAAATATAACAATAAAATGAAAGCAAAAAAGAAGCCTTGTTTAAACATTTAAACAAAAAAAAAAACACAATTTTAGGGTCCCTTTTATTCATATATTCCGTTTTCCCTCAAATCCCTATCCCATCTCAAGGAGGGTCCTTTTTTCGAAGATCTCCAACTGCAACCGCTTGTATTTACGGGCATCGGGGGGCCAATGCTCATTTATTCGTGCACAGCTCGTATATCTTGAAAATATGCGCATTTTCCAATGTTACGTACATTCATATATAGTATATGTATTTTACACAAAATCATAAACTTTAGTTTGCGACAATGGCAAGCATCAAAGCTGCAAACGCGAACCCACCAACCCTCTGCGTCGTCCGTCTGGTAATCATAAACGGAAACGGAAATGGCAACGACTTGGACACCAAACATTTTCAATGAAATTCTCCACAATTCGCAGACTGTTGCAAAGCTTTTCTTGGGTGGGAAACGACTATGTAGGTACACTCACTTACCTAAATGTATTTTTATTAAAATAAGAAAATCCCAATTCAAATTTAATTTATTTAAAAAAAAAAAACATTAAGAAAACAACAAAATTGTTCTTGTTCAGATATGACTGTGGATTTTTGCTATAAGTTTGTGTAGGGAAAATCACATTTTCCTAGGGACACGCCACACACGAAAGGGACTAGCCCCGTAATGCCATAAACCCCGTAAGCAAAACCATTTTCATGGCGGCAAAAATAGAGAGCGAGCTGCCAAAGCGGAAAGAATTATTTTGAGTTATGGTGTAGGCCAACATAAAGCACGTAACCAACGACTGACTGGCTGTTGATTAAACCGGACTAATTGAGGGGCAACCAGCGGGGATTTTTCCCACTCTCTCTCCCTTTTTTTTTTTTTGCAGTTCCGGAAAAGTGCATCTGCATTTGCATTTGCATCCACTGCATGCAAATGAGGCGCCCAAAAAGCCAATTGTTATAATTGTTTTGTTTGTTTCGAGAGAGAGTGGCGAAAACCTCCATCAACCTTCTGGGGGGCCAACCAACGCAAGGTCACTCACTCACTCATACACACACACACTTCAACACCCACAGGCACGCACACCGACAGGGCTGAGCGACAGCGACTGCGAGTCAGTTGGGAAATATGAAGTATACGCCACGTGCGACACAGCGCAAAAGACAACTTATTTAACACATTATATGCAAGTTCAAATATTCAACTTTAACTCGAGTTAACCCACCACCCTCCAGCGATATATATGTATGTGCAGAGGAGAAACTTTTGGCAGGAGGAGGCTTAGCTGGTTTCATAAAGCAGCAACTTTTTCAGGAAATTTCTTCAAGGAAAATTCCAAGTTTCGGTGTTAGTTATGGAAATTAGGATATACTCAGACCTGTGGCTGTCATCTGTGCTTCGAATAAAATGTTTTAATAATATTGTAAAGAACCTTTAATTAACCTCCAACTAACCAAGTGCCTTAAATGGGACATTTGCGGCGAGAAACCCTTTGACGAAAGGTGTGAAAATGGTCAATATTAGGTCAAAAGTATGCCAAAGGGAGAGGGTCCAGATTTCCGAATCAAAGGGCAGCGCTTATTAAATCCCACTTTCGGTGGCAGGATGGACAACCAAAGGAGCACTTGCTGCACATAATGCACGAAAGAGCAGAGACAGTGGGGACTGGTCTAGAGGGAAAATCATATTGAAAACAAATAATTTAGTTTGTAATTGAATCACTGAGCAATGAACTATTGTGGTCAAAACCCAACAGAAATACATGTAAAACATTTATACATTTATTTTTAGGATGCTTTCACTGTACTCAATATACTCAGCGGAATGAAAGTGGTCACTGGGAAAAGCGAGCAAAGGACAAAAACCCAGGACCTGCTCTTGTTGTCACTTAATTTCCAGCGACAATAAAGCCAACAACGGCAATAAAGAGCCAAAAGGCAAACCGCACAAAGGACCACGAATTGGATGCGGAATGCGTTGCCGGTTGGTAGATGCCAGATGGCAGAGATGGGAGTCCGAGGCCGAGGCCGAGGCCGAGACTGGGATCTGACCTGGCCCAAAATGATATACGGCAGCTGCATGGCCGCAGCCATGTTAATGCACATACATTTTTATGGTAAGTACTCGTGCGGCATATCTGCCATGGCCCGGGGCTCTACGGTTTATTTTTGGCTGAAAAAAAAAATAGATATACGGAAATAACGTCCATTTCCCCATTTCATTTGTGTGCTGGTTTTAGCAGCAGGTTAAAAGTGAAAAATATTATTTACATTTACCAATAAATATGCAAAAAAGGGTTTTTGGTAATGGATTTCACCTGGTCGAGAGACTCATTAACATTTATTTCGCCTGCTCCTTTGCCTGCCTCCCAGCCAGAAGTAATTAATAAATATTTATGTGCAATTCCATGGCGAAAATTGGTAGGAAAAAAATGATGTGGCAACTTGTTCTACATGGCTTGTTTACTTGTGCCTCACACATAAATATTTTGACTTGCTTAAGGAAGGAAAAGTAATTACAGTACCTCTGTGTAATTTTCCGCAGCAGAGAAGGATCTCCTTTTTTTTTTAAATACTTGCAAATTGAAAGTTTTTCTGGGCCATCGGCGGCGGCAATGCAAACACAAAATGCGAATGCGAATGCGACTGCGAGGGAGTGCTACTGCGATTGCAGTTTGCTGCGTAATTGGAGCAACAGTTTTTTGTGCCCCGAGAACAGGACAAATTGAGTTTTGTTCTCGCCATGAAAATGTGAAAATGTGAAAGCCGTAAATCAAAAAAGGCAACAACGCGTGACAAGTTGGGTAGTAGCAGCAGGGGTGAGACTCCTTTTTTTTTTTTTTCATTCAACATGACCACGCGTATAAATAAAATTCGTTTGACAACGGCACACAGATACAAATTGCATTATCCTTTTGTATTCCTTTTAATTGTCTCAAAACCGTACTTGCATTTGGAGGATTGTGGCAGAATATTTGCATTTCATATTGAAATTAATATTAATTTTTCTGCATACTTTCAGTGCACCGACCCCCTCGGGCCGTCAATTAAAGTTTTATGCCTTGGCTTAAAAGAAAACATGGCAGGAAAAAAACAGTACTTCCATTTTGATAACCGTAATATCGTTAAGATTGTTAAAATTTGACAAAATTGGAATTTGAAAATAAGCTTTTAAAGTATCATTCAATATGTTTTGTTTGCGGAAATCTTTTTAACATACTTACCTCTCAAGGCTTCTTATCCCAAACCATTTTCCCACTTCCCAAACCATACATAATAATAGTAATAATATCATTGAATTATTTCGCCAACATTTGCCTTTATTTACTTAATGGTTTTAACCGAGAATCATAAGAAAAGCTTACGATAATGAACAGAATTTGGCTTAGTGGACCTCAGGCGGTCCCCGTTTTAATTGATGCATTCCATTTGTGTATATTTCGCTACTGGAATGATATGCCCAGTCTTCCCATAAGAATTGATGCATACATATCGGCTTTCAGTTGTATATATATCCATATTTCGTTTATTTTTCAGCACTTGTATACTTTATTCTTCATTCTTCCTTTACTTTACACTTAATTTTGGGTTCTCTGTTTGCTCTGGCATGCTTTTGTTTTGTCTTTTGCACAGCTTTTGCTTTTGCACAATTTGTAATTTGCTTTTGCTTTGCACAATTTGTATTTGCTTTTCTTTAGCAGCGACGACTAGCTGCTGTCTCTTTTACTTTTGCGGCGCAGCGACATAAATTGCTAAGGTTTTATCATTCACTTTACTAAAATATATATATTCTCCTCCGTCTATTGTGGCTGCTACACGGGTCACCCCACATCCTCCTACTCCTCGTCGTCCTTCTGCTTTTCCTAATCTAGTCTACAAGGTAAATTCCTCTGGCTTTTCCGCACTCTCTCTTTCTCTCTCTCTCTCTCTCTCTCTCTCTCTCGAAAAAAAAAGGACTCATCGTTTCACCGCATACACTTATAATTCGACTAAAAGCGATAAACACATCAAACAAAAAATATATAAAAACGAAACTGATCTCAAGAGATTGCCACACCCTCTAATCCCTTAAAGCCTTTGACTTGCCCATCCTCTTGGGCCCCGCTGCGGCCGGTGGTGGTGGCGTTACAGCCGACGGTTTCTTGTGCAGTCGCTTGTGATAGCTCTGGGCCAGCGAGTTCACAATGGAGACCACAAAATAGCAGACCATACCGATTACGAACGTCTCAAAGATCTTGGACAGCAGGTTGCCGGAATCACCAGCACCACCGCCAGCGCCACCGGACGCTCCACGTTGCTGCCGATGCAGTCGCTGCTTCTGATTCTTAAGGAACGCCTTAAACGGCTCCTGTAGCTTATGGCCGAGCACGGGTACCGTGGCCAATAGATCCACCGCCCGCTCTATAAGCGTCTCGTTGAAGGCAATAATAACAAAGATCTTCTGGATGTGCATCTTGATCACGGCCTTGCCGATGAGCGTGGCCCCGAAGAATGTCCAGAATGGCACCAGAAAATGGCCGCAAGTAATGCCAGCCAGGTCGAACAGGGGATTGGGAATCTGCAAGACAAATAAAAGGATTTAGTTATTAGTTTTTAGTGCTTTGTTAAAGCAACTTGGTAGCAGAGTTCGCACATATCCCACCGATATACTACGAATCCCACCCCACATAGATATATCCACCACTCACGCTTGCACAGGCCAGGATGCCAAAGAAACCGACGCGCTCCACCACGCGCTCCATAAACAGCTTGCCCTTGTCCATCAGACTGAGGTTCTTCTGATGCCTCTTTGCATTTAATGCCTCGAATTCCGCCAGCTCCTCAGCATCGTCCGGATCATAGCCCGAGAGTCGCGCCGCCTTGGCCATAAAATACGGCGGCAGCTCGCCCAACGCTGTACCGGCGCCCCATAGGAAAGCCTCCAGTCGCACCTTGGACATGATAGACCAAATATTTGGTACTCGCTTATCATATGGCTCCTCCGGGCAGATGATGCTGTGAAGATGGAAAATAGAATGTCAACGAGGGCATACCTTTGGGGCATATGGGGAATACTCACTCATCTGGATACGGTGGCTGGGGGAATCGGAGCGAATTGCATTCGTAGGCGGCCAGCGTTACGCTGGCTATGTGCGGCCCCAGGTAGAGCAGGAACGTGTGCAGGCCGGTGCCCAGGCCCACCGACGAGAGTACGCCCAAACCGAGCCAGTAGACAAAGAACCAGGTGTTCCTCCGCACTAGCTCGATGAACAGCTGATGGGGACCGTCGATTTTGTAAATTATGCTAAATACAATGCCTAATACTATCAGGGCGGCCAGTAGCAGCCGCTGCTGCAGCAATCTGCAAGAATCAAAAGGGAAATATCAGTTGGTTTTAGGGAAAGGTACGTTTGTTTAGTATTAACATAAAATTACAGATATGCAAATATGAAATAGGAATGCGTTGCTGCAGTGAAATAGTGATAGTTGCCTATTCTTACAGGTAATCGAAAGGTTCTACGTTCTTTTTAATAGCATATCTGTGTTTAGAAGGCACAAATCACTCGTAGAAAAAATTAGTTCAATTAATTTCTTTAATTATTGTGAAAAGTAAGAGGGTTAAGAACAGATTCTTACGGGTTAAGAGCTCTGGCAATAACTCACCTGGCGCTCCATGTGCGCAGCAGGGCGGCCAGCTCGAGGCCACAGTACTTGGTGGTCTGCAGCGGATGCCGCCAGAGTACCAGCTGGCTGCGTTCCACGCGCTCCCTTTCGCGCTGCTTGTCTTTTTGGTTCTTCTCCTTCTTGCTAAGCACGGGCGCAGATGCGGCGCCGGCGCCCTGCATTATGATATTCCTACTGTTGCTGCCGACGCCACTGGGGGACTTGGAGGGCGTGTGACTACTGTTATGTTGGGAATTGCTATTGGCCTTCACACTGCCATTGGCCGCCGTATGCCGTTTGTGGCTCTTGTTGCCGCTGGTGGCTGCTACGGAGTTGAAGTTTGGACTGCTGCTGCTGCTGCTGTTGCTGCTCGCATTTTTGTGGCTCTGGTTCGCATGGCTACTGCTGCTTCTGCTGCTGTTATCCTTCTTCGAGTGCTGTGACATTTAAGCGCTGTGTTGGCTGGTGTGTGTGGCTGCTTGTGGCAAAAAATAAACAAATATATAAACGCAAGAATTCCGAATTGAAGAACTTTGAATTTTAAGGCGGTAACAAAATATAAAATAAGCCCTTGCCCCGGCGGCAACCGCTGATAAACTGATAAGCTAACAAACTGGCGGCGCGTTGCAGAGTGTCCAAGCTATGTATAAATATATATATATAAGTGTGCGTAATATGTATATGTTGCTAGCTCTCTAATTTTGTGCGTGCCCTAATTTATTTATTTGTTGTCACTTTGCTTGGATTTGGGCTTTGGGGTTTGGGACGGACGGAGGCAGGCTACTGCTATCATTCTAATGTGTGCCCTAGTCTTATAGCAAAAGTGCGTGCACTATTTTTTATCAATGTCTCCGGATCCTGTTATCTTGAGGCCCTAACTTAATCTGTGTCTGTCAGCGCTGTGACTTTTTAACCCCTGCCGTTGTCTTAGCTAATAATTAGCACTAAATCAGGGGTGCCCAATGGCCTCGCGAGTCAGCAAAGTTACTCTTCCGGCACACGCACAGAATGTAAACAAATGGTATATTTAATAATTAAATATTTTTTATGCAAATATTTCAAAAGAACAAGAAATGAAGCTAACTGGGAAACCGAGGTTTATATATGTACACTTGAAGCTGGAAATTGGATCATGAAAATCCAAGCCAAAAATGTGTTAATTTTATTTCAAAAAAGTGTTCAAAGTTTGCTATTTTTATTTAATTTAATTTATCTTTTTCCCAATTTTTAAAATGGTTAATCTATTTTTTGGGACAGATCAAAGTTTAAAAACTCCATAACTCAGTCAAAAAAGCATTCATTTGAATTCGTAAAGCATTGTTATGTTTGTTGTTATTAGACTAACAAACCTGCATACTTAATTTAACATCTAAAACAAAATTAATTTTTCAAAATTTTTTGAGAATTTTAACGATTGAAACCCTTAAAAATTTTTGAAAAAATGGCTAGATCGGCTCTGTCGTTGATGCTGATCAAGAATATATACGATTTATAGGTTCGGAAATGACTCCTTCAATGCATTTCGAGCTTTTGACTAAAATTATAATATTCTGTAAGGGTATAAATGTATGTAATTCTGGTTGCTTTTTCTACATTTTATTTAAACTTCTTAAATAAATACTATATATTTCATCGTAAGCAGTGAAAAATAAAATAATAAATGGTTATCCTGATTGAACTATTAAAAAACTACTTTAAAAATAGTAAAAAGTAAATAAAGTCTATGCCGTATTCGATTTAATTATATATTATATTTGTTGGAAATTCTGCGGGCGTTTTGATAGTTTTCTAAATTGAATTTGATTTGCTTGGGAAAATGAAAATCTCTTTAATCTGTTTTTCTGTTAGTTGCCAGTGTGCGTGTGTCTGTGTGCAAAGCCCGCGGAAAAGCGCAACAACAAGAACAATAACGGGCACGGGCGACATCAGCAGCGGTAGCGCAAGATTATCAGGCGATACTCGGAGCACCAATAAAACGAATCCACATGTTCGCCAAACGAAACGAGCCAGAAACAGAAGCGGAAAACAGAGACGGAAGGCGCACACACACAGCAATGGGAGGGGGAGAGTGCAAAGAACGGAGAGTGACGTGGGGAGAGCGGAGTACGGAGACAAGGAAGACAACAAAAACAAGCTGAGCTGGACAATAACACGACTGCTTTTGCTGCTGTTTTCTCTTGCCATTTCTTCAATTTGTATTCATTTTCTGTTTTTCTTGCTTTTTCACCCCAAATTGTCTAATCAGCATGTTTCGCCATAATTCAATAACCACGGTTGTCCCTCGACGGCCAGGGCAGTTACTACGGGTTACGGTTATGTGGCAACCGCTGCAGCTGTTTCTTTCACATTAGTTCAGTTCTTCTCCGGCGAAAGATTGGGGGTTCAAGAAACCCGGCAGCGGCGGGGGTGTTGCGATTGCCAAACCCTCCCCCAGCAGCACCAACAACAACAAAAACACACGAAAATCAATTGCACTTGGTGGACGACAAAAGGAAATGTATTATTTGTTAACTGAGCTACGCAGGTTATTTACACTAATTTACACCGTCACGAGGCACAACAGGAACAACAACAACTGGAGCAATAACAATAACAGTGCTCATCAGTGGCGAGGTTTTTTCTCTCCCTCCCCCCCGTGGGCTGTTCTTTTTTCTTCGATTTCGATTTTGCACCTTCTCCCTGTTTTGTAACTGGGTCCGCTTTTATCCGGCTAGCGAGGTGGCAAGCGGCGCATTTACCTGTTTCCGTGTGAGTCTGTGTCCGTGTGGGCCCTGTTTCTGGCGCGGGCGTGTTGCACTTTTGGCACACGATGTGTTTCACATGAAAAAAACGGCGATTTGTTAATAATTTTTAAGCAGCAGCTAGAGCTGGCAGTAACAGCGATGTAGCGCCGATTGTATTGTATATCGATGGTTCTAGTTGTTGCTATCGATATCTTCTTCTAGTGTCCTCCGTTTTTTTATTGATCTATGTTTTTATAATTTTTGTGACATTTAAAAATATTTCTAACTGTATTGTTAACTAATAAGTGAGCAGTGCTAAATGATCGAGAAAATATTAAGCCTTTCTGGGAGTTCTTTTGAATTATTAAACAGCTGCTTAATCAGCTGTAGTCAATTGGCCTTATTTTCGCTATAACTAAAATTAACGGCTAATAAAGTAAAGACTTTAAATCAATTTTTGCACATTTATTTTATTTTAGCTCTGGGTTTCTGCTATTTACCATAAGATTGCTAAAATATAACAATATGTTTTGTTAGTATCAACAATGCTGCCCATCGATTACGCTGTGAGGCGCCATTTTTAAAACGGAAGCTCTGCACTGATAAGTCCTTAGTTGCTGCGATAAGATTACCTTTTAAAACAAAGCAAATGAATCACTGTGCCTTCATAAATAATACAAATACCGTCTCCAACCGCAAACTGTAAGAGTATACAAATTTCGGTCTGCCAAAGTTAACCTTTTCCTTGTTTTGCATTTTAATTTGTCAATCAATAATATTATTAATTTTAATAATTTACCGAGTAATGAAGTATTAATTTTATATTAAAGGAATGATTTAATTAGCAATATTTATAGTTCTCTTTTGCACTAGATACTTACTCATTGTTTGTTAACAAAAGAAATAATAATCATATTGGATTTTATTTGTTCCTTTTCTCCTTTCTTTGGAGAATATTTTCTTTGTCAAGTCAACCCCAATCAAAGCATTTTACATATTTTTGTAGTTTTGTTTATTTAATAATAGATTAATTACCATACACTTAACCGAGAGAGTCCTATTCGTAACCATACACACTAAATATGCACAAAATTTTGTTGTATCGTAAAAAAAAAGTGGGTAAGGGGGCGAAAAATAACGAAATAAGCGAATAAAAGTCAAGTACAAAGGGCATGCGCGTAGCAGCAATTGAAATTAGATGGGGAGCCTGCCTGTGTTTCGGGGGTTAATAATGGTAGGAAAAGAGCCGAGTTTAATTGAAAATACTAATGCGTATAGAAAAGGTATATATATAAAGTAAAGTTCACATAACAATTGTTTTTGTCGTTTTCTTCTGTGTGTGTTTTGTGGATTTTTTTGTTGCCTGGTTCAGATCATTTTCAAATTCTTTTCATCAATTCGTTTAGCTAACTCGCGTCCGTTTTTTAAGCTGCATGCTAAACATAAAATATATTTGTATTTATATATATAGATTTCTGTATAGGGGGTTGTTTTCCGCAGCGGTGCAGTGCGAAGCGCCGCCGAGTTAGTTGACCCTGGCCATGCCGTAGACATTCTCATCGGAGTAGGCGATGTACAGGAAGTAGTCCTCCTCGTGGTGTTCCTTTAATACAGAAAATAGAGACAGCAAACGCATTAAAAACACGTCACAGAGGGAGAGAAAGGTTATTAGTTACCTGGTACAGGGAGCCCATGGTTGCCGATGTTGGTGGAATGACGTTGTTCACAAAGAAGAAGAGGGCATCCTCGGGACGCAGGTGGATGCGCTTGCGGATGAGGAAGTAGAACTGGCCAACAGTCAGATCCGAGGGCACCAGGTACTTCTTCTTGTCCAGGTCACCGATGCGCGCCTTGGGGGCCTTCTCAACGATCACCTGGCAGCCAAAGAGAAAAGGAAACAGGAGATGAGTTAGTTATAGATTGCTCAATATGTGCTGACTACGTGCCAAGGCATTGCATTTCTGCGTGTGCTCGACTACGTGCTACCTGTGGATTCGAACATTTCGTGCCTGAATAGTGTAAGGTAATTATTTTGAATATTTTATGTAAGCCAAAGCATGAATAACTAACTTATATTATTTGTCTATTGTTAAATTGTGTTCGTAAATAGCAAATAATGCACTCAAAGTCATGGTTATGCATAAACATAAGTAAAAGTAAATAAGGAAAACTTATAGTATAGAATACCATACCTACTATTCGTGACTTGGCTAAACCCATTTCGGGGCTAACATGATTCATTTGGTAGTTGAAATTAGCAATTTTCATGCTTGCTTTGGGCAGTTTCATCAGTTTAGAAAATGTAATTTCACAATTTCAACAGTAATGAGAAATGACAAATTCTGTAGTTAAAAATCAAATCCCCTGACTAAATCTTGATGTTAGCTAGTTCAAGTAAATTGGGATAAAAACGTATTTGAATTACCAATTTGGCAACTGAAATATGTAATTAGGCAGTTGAATGAGTAACGAGGAGTTTCGCAATTCAATTCTCAACACACTTATTGTGTACAATTGAACATATCTTATAACTGATATATAATATTTATATTTGGCGTAAGTTCTGCTTAAATTGACCAGGAAAAAAGGTACAATCAAGCTGGCATAGAAGTTCAAGAGTGCTCGCACTAAAATGGATAAACTCACTGACCTAGGGGAACCTTTTTGGCTAAAAACTGACCAAAAATGGAAAAGATTAACTTACAAGTAATTTTGTTGTTGGAAGACCTCAATTTTAAACTAAAATTAACTATGGAAAACTAGGAGTATTATTAAAATTAAATTTGTATATTATCTAAGTAATTTTATAGTTTTCAATGGGTTTCGGTTTTAAATGGTTTGCTCAGATCATATTTTCGCGTAAAACTTTTAATTATGAGTGAAAATTTAAAACTATTTGTATACAAATAGTGTTAAAAATTGGGCAACATCTTTATTTTATTAATTATTATTATTATTATTAATAAATATTGTGCATCTACATTATCAATAAACCAAATTATAGTTAAAATATAGAGTATTATTTATTTAAAAATAGTCTTCTTACATTTTTTCTTTTAATTTGGGTTTTACTGGTGGAGCTTAGCAAGACTCCGTTTAACCCCTGTTGTTTTTAGCTATGCCATGTTTAACCCCTGTTTCAGTCTAATTAGCCAACTGGTTTTTGGCCAACTTTTAGAACAGGAAGCGGGACGCAAGCAATAACAAATAATATTTTTGGCCGATGAATACGAAATTAGCAAACCATTGCCGCTTATCGACGCTTTTTCGGCCCTCTTCCTTTCCCCTTCTGTTTCACCCACCCCAAGAAAACCGAATCTGGTTAGCGTCATTGGCCGAATCCAAGGTGTTTTTGTGTTTTGGCAATAGCGTCTAGTGTAGAATTATTTGAGATACTATAAGGAATTTGGGATATATCTAGATATGCATGTATGATGCGACGACCAGCTGGCCTTCCCGCACTCATCAGCTGTTATGTGACTTTGGCACTTTGTACACTTGCCAAAACCCGAAATCAAAAACAGGCGAAAAAATAAAAACACAAATAAATCATATATACATCTGTATGTTTGTATGTATGTACTCGTGTATATATGCGGCAAAGAATCGAAAAACAAAAACAGCGAGTGCACTTCTCTGGCGATTGGGGCACCTTCAGCTCAATTTTTACATTTACAATTATTTTTAATTGTTTTCTTTTCGCTTGCTGCCTCCTTTTGTGCTCTGCGAAAGGAGTGGAGTTCGCTGATAAGGTGGTGAAATAGCAATAGCCGAGGAGACCTGCTTCCCCGCCTGCTGCTCCCTCTCCTGGTCTCCCTTGTTTTCCCGTTTTCAGTTTTCTGTTTTTTGTGTGCAGCCCATCTCTATGACTAATTCCTGTCACTGTGTGCGTGCCCGTGTGTGTATTAGTGGGTGATTTGTTATTATGCGCAGTACACTCGCTTGTTTTTGCAAGCAAACAAACACCAAAAATGAAATTTAAATCAAAAACAACTGGTTCGCGGTGTGGCAAGCGGAGTGGGGAGGTAGGGAGCAGATGAAATCGGGCAGGCCAGTGGGAAAACAACAACACCCCAACAGCTGAGCAAGTGAAACGGCTAGCTCGCTCGCACTCACACACACACACACAGCGAAGCTGCTTTGTTCTTTTTTCTTTTTGTGTTAGATGTGTGAGTGTTTGACGGGGGACAATTCCTTTTGCATTTCATCTGAGAGCATTGTGGTTGCTCGCAAATGTTTTCCCAGCTGAAATGCATTTTATGCAATCGCTGCGCTTTCAGCACCTGACGTCCCGTTGCGAAATTATTAACAATTACCAACATCCCCGATATGCGCAGTATTGATTTTCTTCGGTACAAAAAAAAAAACAACAGAAAAAAAGCGAACGACGCAAAACAAACGCATACATACACTCGCGCACTCCAACACACGCACGTTATACATATGTATACACAATACATATACGTATATACAGTGGCTCACAGCTTATTTGACCCACACCTAATTTCCAACTTAAAACCGCTA
>JAEIIL010024282.1:4485-19024 GCA_018905715.1 Drosophila lini | reverse complement strand
TTTTCATGTTTTGTCTGATATTTTATGTCAAGACCCTATCGGGGAGGTCTTGAGGGTGGTATGTGGCTGTCATAACACAATTATTATTATAATAAGCAGTGCGTAAGCGGTCGAAACTCTAAATGATCTGGCAATGAGAATTTTTTTTTATTTAAACAAAAAAATATTTTAAAATTATAATTAAATTAATATTAATATTGTAGATAATATAAAAAAACTTATATGCATTAATTTGTAAAATATATGTATATATTTAAACTTGGTAACAAAAAATTATGAGAATTGATTTAAAAATAAAAAATTGTATTTAAATATCTAAGAAAAATTGAAAACATCGATGGTAGCGATAGTTATCCGATATTTGCCATCACTACCGAGGCCCTTGTCAGCTGTTGCGTTTTGTTTACGGCGGCATTTTCTTTATTTCACAAGATTTAGTTGAATTAATTAAAAAAAAGGCTCGTCCGAGACCATGGACGCCAAGAAAATATCCTTTGGGTTCAGCAAGGTGGTCAAAAAACCCAATATCCTGCCCAGCAAACAGCCAAAGGATGAAAACAGAGTGGAGCTCATCAAGTGTTTGGAGGGCAAGGAAATCAAGCTTGTAGCGTAAGTGTATATCTAACTAAATATGTATTCCGACTAAAGATTTGCATTTCAGGGAGAGAGTGGAGGCCGCTCCGCTGATCATCGAGATGCAGGGCAGCCAGAAGACCTCCGCCGCTTTGGCCAGCTTGATGAAACGGCGGGCAGTGCTGCTGGGCGAAGAGGAGCCGGATCCGGAGGAGGTGACCACTGCTGCTCAGTCCGTTGCCGAGGTCACAGCTGGTCCGGCTGCTGTAGAAAACCTGGAACAGCGAGCTGCTCGTGAACTGCTTGCGGCTAGCCAAAATAATGGAGATAGCTTGGCCGCGGAAAAACTAGTGTTGCCAGCGGTGAAGGCTGACGAACTACCTCTCGATGGCGCCAAGGAGGCCACGCTGGACGACTACGACAACATACCCATCCAGCAGTTCGGTCTGGCCATGCTGCGTGGCATGGGTTGGGTGGATCCGCCGCCGAAGAAGAAGGGTTCCGGACCCATCGACGACGCTCCCTTCTTGCGGCCAAAGGGCATGGGCTTGGGAGCTGACAAGGCACTCAAGCCCAAAGCTCTGCTGGTACAGCCGGAAAAGAATGAGGTTCTGGAGATCAAGAAGCAGGCGTTCGTCCGAATCCTCGGCGGCAAACAGAAGGATCAGTATGGACAAATCGAAGGCTTCGACGACCATGCAGGGCGAGTCATCGTCAAGATGGCCATAGGAGGAGCTAAAGAGGCGTTCAACGAGTTCCTCTGTCAGCCAGTGTCCCGAAAAGAGTACGCGCAGTACGGCAAATGCATAAGTAAGAGCGAATTTAATGCAGTTTTTAGGTTAAAAGTAAGATCTTAAATTGGTGTTTTTCTAATTTCAGACACTGCCAAGTACGAAGAGTTCAAGAAGCAGGCGAACGAGCATGGCCAGATAATTTTAAAGCAAGAAAAACCAACAGAGAGGAGGGACAGAGATCGCAGAGAGGGCGATAAATCACATCGCGATGAGCGCAAGGAGCAGAGATATTACAAGGACGAAGATCGCAGGAGGTACAAGGAGGAAGATCGAAAGTCACACAAGGATGAGAAAAGGAAATCGTACAAGGATGAGGACAGAAAATCCTACAAGGATGAGGAAAGGAAATCGTACAAGGACGAGGAAAGGAAATCGTACAAGGAAGACGACAGAAAATACAAGGATGAGGATAGAAAATCGTACAAAGATGATGGGAGGAAACCCTACAGGGAAGACGATAGGAGAGCGTACAAAGAAGAGGATCGAAAAGAATACAAAATGGAACGAACCTACAAAGAGGAAAGCAAATTCCACAAAAATGAGGACCGGGACAGGAGAAACCACGGGCAGGACTCTCGCAGCAACAGCTCCTCCACTTCCAAGCGCGAGGATCGTGAACGCAGACGTTCGCCAAGTCCCAAAAGCAGCAGGCGGCCCAAAAGCAGCTCAGACGAGGCGGACGACACTGGAGAGTCAACGGAGAGCGACTCCGACTCGGCCTACGAGCGTAGAAAACACAAAAAGTCATCCAGCCGCAAGTCCAGGAAGCACTCCAAGAAGTCGAAGAACAGAACGAGGAAAGCGGACAACGACTCAAGTGCGGACAGCGATGGAAGCTCCCATGAAGACCACCGCCGACACCCCAGCAAGCACAAAAAGAAGACCAAGAAAAGCAAGCACGCCAGGTCCCGCACTCGCTCAAGATCACGGGGAAGGGGCAGATAAAGAGTTGAAATCTTTATTTAAACATAGTTTCTCTAGACGTTTAAGTTCTTTTGTATCTTACGGGATTATCATATATTTCAATTAACTCACAAAATAATCACAAAGATGTCTTTTTTTGCGCTTTTCTCTCTCCATTCTCTGTTCGCCCATCATCGAGATTCTGTCGCTTTACACGTTACAAACTTATAGTAGGGGATGTGATGGGGCGAGGCCCAGGCGGTATGTGGTATGTTGCTAGCCAATGGGGAATACTGTCTAAATGCTACTGCACTTATTCTTTATGATATACATGTAGTGGAAATGCAATGCTCGAGAATTTATTTAGTGAAGTGTATGCGATGGGTGCATCATGGCAAGTATATGACTTAGGCTGTTTAGATATTTGGTCAAATGTGATGAGTGTAGGTGATTCTTTGCTTGGAGGCTTGTTCTCCTCCTCCCCTCTACTGCAACTTTCGCTTTCCGCATTGAATCTTCTCGTTGATTATCTTCGATGCCTTCTGGGTGATGGCCTTAAACACGTCCTTGTCCTGCAGTCCCGGCCACATGGCAATGAGCAGCGTGGTCAAGTACATCAGAAGCCAGTTGTTGATGAGGGCCCCAATCCAGGCGAGACCCACAAGTCCAATGCTGCTGATAATCACGAACTGCAATGGGATGTATGTATGTATGTATGAACATTGCAATAATAAATAAAACGAATTCGATATGGTTACACGAGTTTTTAACCAGAAAACCAAGGCAATTACTCACCACGGTGGACTTGCGCTCCTTGAAGAGGTACTCGTACCAGACCGCCAGGTTTGCCTTGATCGCGCACACCTGGCTGCAAACGTCCTCGAACTTGGCTTCCTGGTCGCCGTCCCAGTTGACGCTGCCAAAGACGAGGCGCGACACGGTGGGGAACATGTAGTCCATAAGGATGCTTATCAGGCCCAGCAGCGAGACCAGGGTGATCAGCGAAAAGTCCAAATACCAGAGTGCCAAGTACAGGACACTGATGCTGCCGAAGACCACTCCGGCGTAGTATTGCTTCTCCCAGGTAAGCACTCCGTAAGCCCCGACAATGGCCGTCCGGAAGGGCTCAAGATCATGCTTCAACTTGTTGAGAGCGCGTTTCTGCAGAGTGCAAGGAAAAATTTCAGTGGTACCCTGTTTTTGCAATGGCGTCGCTTGCCACCCGGGAAGCTTTTGCTAATTCGCAATCTATGCTCACCTGGTCAACCTGAGAAGCCGTCATGGTTGATTTTCTACAAGTTGCTAGGATAGAATTAGCTGAGAAATTCCAATTGCAAATCTGCTTTAATTGTTGCTTTCGGCTCGGCGAAAAATCAATTTTCCGGTGTTGTCTAGAGTTGCCAGCTTAGCTTGGTTCAGGCTAGGGTTGTCGATGATATATCAAAATATCGATATTTTCAAAAAATGATATATTTATATCGTGATATTTTTTGCCCAAATATCGAAATCGCGATATTTTTATTCGATACTTTTTGATATATCTATCGATACATCGAT
Source organism: Drosophila lini (assembly GCA_018905715.1). NCBI lineage: Eukaryota > Metazoa > Arthropoda > Insecta > Diptera > Drosophilidae > Drosophila > Drosophila lini. Next base: position 15,197 of record JAEIIL010024282.1, on the reverse strand, counting down.
ATGTGAGCGCTAGACGTTTTGCGTTACAAGGTATTTCCTCTTCACTGGTCACACTTAAAGGTGCGTAAATTTAAATTTAAAGTCCTAGCAACTGAACTTACTGTACACCGACAAAATTGAGGTTGATGTGTTATCCAGTATATTAGAGCCCCACTTTTCCATTTCCCAAAGTTAGAACCACTCTTAAATTAATTTATAGTTATTTTTCAAGTTTTATTATTCGCTCAAGCATGCTGAAGATTCTCGGTTGACATTCGGTTTTCTAGTACATGTATTAATTAGTTTAACTAATGCTAAATATAATCTTGCTGTTCATTTACGAGTAATTGAATTGGGCTTCGGTTTATTTGTAAAAAGCGCTTGTCGTAAAATAAAATGGAATAATATTCTTTTGCACTGCAGTTTCGCATAGTTTTTGCTTGGTTTCGCATAATGTATATAGATTTATTCATATATTCGCGTGTCTGACGCGTTGCATCGAAAATCAATTGCTAAATATACATCGATATATGTGATTTAATTTCCATTTTGTTGACTCCGAGTTTTACAGTAAATAAACTACATATACGTTATATATTATTCTGACAATTAAATATATGAAAAATATGCATTTCTCGATTTGTTTGGTGTATTTTGGTGTAAATAGCGAGTGGCGCAATATCATTTTGTAGTTAATATTATTATTATACTTGTATTGTTGGGTGTCCATCCATGGATGGCTCTTGAAGCGGAACGTATGTACTTGGGTTCATTCTTTATTCGATTCGGGGCACAAGTTGTTTCGAGTAAATTTGTATAAAGGTTAAGGTAATGCGTTTATCTTTAGTAAGGCACTAGTTACACGTTAAGACGGCGCTTAACGTGTAACTACTGACTACGACACAAATTGCGATTGCAATGCGGTTCCTCTCCATCCTACATCTCCGATCCGCACTCTTCCAGCGACTCCTTAAAGCTTTCGTGTCATTTCATTAGCGTATTCTCTATATATTCATATATTCATCTTAATTTTCTCGTTCTCGCACATTTTCACTCAGCACTGCACCGAACGAAACTAAACTAAACCACCTACTAAAGATAAAGACTGCCGGAATGTTTCGATCGGATGGGATCGGGAACTAGCAACTACGTGAAGCGACTGCCCCAGCTTTTGGGATATCTTTTGCGACAGAGTTTTGAGTTTCCTAAGTGTCTTAGGTGGTGATAGTTGAGACTGGTGAGAGTGTGTACTGGTAGGCTGATAGTTACTTTTGGGGGATAGTACATTTCAGTGTTCGCCTTTGCCGGTTAACACTAGTTACAATGTCTAACCTATAAGTACATAGCATTAGGGGGAGAGACAGAGAGAAATAGAAAGAGAGTTGGTATATATAGTTAGCGATTGGGTTGTTCTACACGTCGGACTATAGACTATAAACTAGGTTCTTCCACTACGTACAAAGTTTAAAATGCAACAGGGGGAATTTCGTTCTTTGCAAGTTAAAATTGGTATCAAAATCCATTCGATGATGACATGTGTTCGGATGTGGATTACGGGATTACACGATATATTGATGTATGCAGTTTGTAGTTTGTAGTTGGCGGCAGTTTTCGACCACTCTCGCTGTCTGCTGGGGTGTGTGTGTGTAAATGGGCGTGTTCACATGCATAGCGGCGGGCTAACAACTATGGCGTTTCATATAATTGCATTTCTTGGTTTGATTCGGTTGCATTGCCTTCTTCTCCGACTTCTACGACTTTGATATAGTTCTGAGCTTACATAGGTCGCTTGCTCGACCGAGCCACTTAATAGTTAGGTTCAAATGAAAAACTTTCAGTTTATTTATAAAATTTCACACCCTGGAATCTTACAATGACTTCGTTACATGTTCATGTATGTATGATAGACTTATGTGCTGGGCTTTAGTGTAATGAGAGCATGGGAGTGTGTGATGCTTCCGCGTCAACATGTACAAATGAGATTCGCATTCTACTTAAGATAACTCGTTTCGTAAATCATAAATTAGACCATTAACTAAAACAAGCAATTCACAAAAAATATACACTTAAATCATAAACACAATCGGATACTCCATAGTACGATGTCAGCGTCAATACAAAGGCAGACGGATCGACGTGGGTCTAAACTTAAAACTTAGCGAGCTGATGAACGTAAGCTACCAGTATATGGTGTGGGGGCATAGGTCGAACATAAACGTAAAATGTTTTACAGAGAGTTGTATATTTCATATAATACATAAGGCCTTAGAAGGGGGTTCGAGCTTAATACTTAAAAGTAAGGGTTTCATCGTCGCCGTCCTATTCATTCCTCTCGGCTTATTTTCTGATTCGTTTTGTTTAGCGAAAAAGCAAATTCGGCAGGCAGTTTTCGGTTTTCTGCATGCGTGTTTTCTGATGGTAAAGGGTGTGTTTATGTGTGTGGTTGGGTGGACATGGAATGATGATCGTTCCTTGTGACGCATATATATTACAGATACAGTTTCGGTTGCTTCAATATCAACAAACTAGTGCTGATTATCTACATCCATTAGGGATGTCACATTAGTCTGATTCTGATTCTGATTCGGATACTGAGTGTGAGTGTTGTTGGTTTCTTGTTCGGTTGACGACTGTTGTTGTGGCTGTTGTTTGATTTGCATTTGCTTTGGATTCGATTGGATTGGTTTTTACATATCGGATGCGTTTAGTTCAAGAACTTGGCTACTGTTATCATTATGAGGTTGCCCAGGATGATGCAAATGCTTGATTCTGGCAAATAGCTACCTCCGGCCACGACCACATCCTTCTCCTCCAGGAGCGGGTAGTCGATGACGTGGATGATCCCATTGGTGCACTCCACATCCGGCCGGTAAACGTTGATCTTCTTGTAGTTCCAGATGATCACATAGCCTGCAAGAGGAGGTAGTTCTTGTTAAACAATGACCAGAAAGGAGAGCATATGCAGGTTCAATGGTTGTCTACTGATGCTAGTGGATTGCCCAATGAGCGATTGAGCTATGGACGGGCATGGTTATGGCCAGGTCGGGGTCTTTTTCTGTTGTGGGCAGTGCGTGGATGTGGGTTTGACAAACGACAGAACTCACCAGTCCATTCGTGACTAGCATACTCATCATGTAGATCTTTCGATTGGACAACGGTTAGATTTAGTTAAGCAAAAAGCGAGAAATTTAGTTCGAGAGTTGTAGAAAAACAGGTTCGGTTAGTAATACAGCACGGTGGGGGAGAGCACCAATAGAGAATCGAATCAAATTTCAATGAATCGAATCGACTTGAATTGAATTGAATTGAAAGAAGAAGCAGCTGAGCTGAGCCCTTGGCTTCAACGATTTGGTACTTACGCCCAGCCTCCTCCTCCACGCGTATGTTGAGGGAGTCGCGGAATGTGGGTAGAATGACGCTGCCAGACTCCTGCGAAAATTTCACAAGATCCTTCATGGTGTACGGGAAGTCCGAAATGGCCAAATGACGCTCCAGAATGGACTTGGACTGTAAAGACAAGCAACAGTGAGTTTCGGAGAGAAAAGGCATCGGTGAGGCAAAGACTCACATGATAGGCAAAATCTGGCATGAACAGCTTCTTGTGAGCCGATGGATAGTCCAGCTCGGTCTTCTGCCAGCCCTTGTCTCGGGGCACGAAGTAGGTGAAGCGCCGCTGCGTGTTGTTCAATTGGTCGTTGAAGTGCGAGAACTGACCCATCTTATAGGTATCGCTACGGATATAATATTTATGTAAAAATAAGGCTTTGTACGCATTCACAAAATAAGGCTCACCTCATCATGGGATCGGACTCCAGTTTGCCCAGCAGAGTGGTGTATGGCACTCCTAGGACATGATCAATAATGTGGACAAAGCCATTGGTCTGGGCCACGTCAGCCTGGATAACGGTAGCATTGACGCCGCCACCTTCAACGGTGATCACCGCATCTGATCCCTCACCGCGGACATTGAAGTAGAGGAAGGTGTTGTTGTTGACAGTGGGCACCTGGGCAATCTGCATGCATGGAGGAGTTCAATTAGCAACTCTTAATCTTTGGGTAGTTCTACGAGATACCTACCAAATTGGCATTCTTCTGCCGGATTTTCTCCACATTCAAGCGGTCCTTGATGATGTGCATGTTCAGAATCTGCCTCATCTTATTGCGGTCTCTGTAAACATTTTTATTTGCAGTCTGAAATGTTATTTCTAGCCTGATTGGTCTTACCGCAGAATATTGTTGATATTGGAGGAGTTCCAAGCCTCATTGCTGGGCGCCAAAATGGTCACTTCCGACAAATTGTTGATGTCATCCAGGACAGCACCTCCATTATCCATGATAACCTCGTAGAACTTTCGCAAAGCTCCGTTCTCAGCATTCTCCTTCGAAAGAGAAATCATAATTATTCAGTTGGATTCGTTTTATGTGGCTTTACTTTCCAAAACATGAAATAATAATCTAACAAAACATACTGTTGCATGGAAGGAAGGGGATACGCATAAGCTTACGGGGTTTTAGGGGGTTTCTTTTTCTAGGGCGGTACAACAGATATTTAGGGACTTAATGGCTGGCCAAATTCAGTGGTGAATCGGGGGGAATAATGCTAAATGATTCACTATGGCTATCGGAATTTATAACTAATTATTCAATTATTATTCGAGTGGTGATTCGATTGTGCGGTGTTTGGGTTGGATGGCAATTTGATAGCGAAGCGTTGCACTGATGACTGTTGTTGTGATTCTTGTACTTGTTCTGCTTGTTGTTGTTGCTGGTGTTACTTACGTTCATGAACTAAATCGGTTTACAAAACGGAGAGTTGGAAGTAGGAGGATAATTTCGAATAAGATTTTGAAATTTTAAACACACATTCATAGAAATCGGATATTTGTTTGTTTGATATTTTTTTGTATCCACGCAGAGTGCCGTAAAGTTGTTCCGCCACAGAAGAACACATTTGGAAAAAGCACAATGGAAATATATATTTTATTTTCGTTGTTCTTAGGCATTTTGCAGTTAGCAGGCAGACGGTCTGGTTTATATATTTACATAATTGCTGATCGCTATGGAACTGGCGTGCACTTTTCAACGTTTACAGCGAATCAAACATTGTAATTTACACTATCAGATAATAAATTATGTCAATGGACTGTTAAACATTGCAGCCAGTTTATAAATTATATGGAAATATAAAGGCGAAACAGTACAACACATAGTTGAAAAGCACAATCAAGGAAATAATATGTTATGGAAGGCAAAAGCAAGAATCAAACATTTATTAAATCAGAATAAATTCTTAACCAAGCTTCCAAAATAATACATATTTAGCTTTAAAGAAGTGCTGAATATTTTTTTCTAAGGTGGTTTATATTAAATTGCTTTTATTCCTTTTCAAAATCACTAAACTCAACCAATTTAAAGCCTTTAATGGAAGGAGTTTCATGCAAAAGTAATATAGCTGGGGGCGGGGGATGCAAAACAAAATGCAACTTTTAACAAATCAGTTAAATAAATAATATAATTGGATCTTGTTTCGGTTTACCTTGAACGACTGAATGCGTCAACGGTTTGGTTTTTGTCAATTTTTCGGTGCATCGTTTTCAATTTTAGAGCGATATGTGGTTGGGTTGTGTTTTTTGTAGTTTTAAATACAATTTTTCGGCATGTTGCGAGAAACAAAGGATAGAGGTATGGATCAGTAAGTGTAGCCAAAAGAGCAGAGCACGAGTAATTACAACAGAACTATAGTGGAATTTCGAAAATGATATTGCAAAAAACGATATGACGATTCGATATGTCGATTGATATATACCAACTGCACAGTCCGTTTCACAACTATTCAGGAACTACGATCGGAATCAAGACATCCCATAGTTTCGAAACGCACTGTATTGTAATGTGTGTATGTCGATGAGTGAGAGCCATTCTCTGGGTATTGCGGATTATGCGCAGAAGAAACATTTATATAGTACAGCTACGGTTACGATGTGATCAAGCATGCCGGCTGATAGCGAGCAAACAGCGAATGATCGATGATTGATCATAGATTTGATATATGCAGGGAACATCGAGCTTCAAGCCAATCAATGAACATCTCAATTTCTTCTCTCGTATCTGAGACCATTCAAATACCAATACATTCAATAGAGAACAATGGGAGTAGTTTGGTGAATGAAGTTTTCGTTGATTCCAGTTCATATCGAGCAAAGCGCTATGCCTTGTGTTAGCAATTTTGATTTAAGCCAATAATATGTGACTAAGTCACGCTTCGAATTTCATTTAAAGGGCCAATTGGGAGCGCGTTGCCCAATACTGAGTCAGTCAATAACTGCCAGTGAAATGCACTTTGATAGGGAAATCTGATTCATAGAAAAAATTTACATGAATTACATGGCGTTTAGGTATATATATTTTTTGGATTTTCTATTTTTTGTTTTTTGGCAATACTTACATTACACCCAAAATTTTTTTAAAATAAAATTTATATTTTAAAAATTATTTTAAAATAAAATTTTGCTTTTGATTTTACATAGAACCGAATTGAGAAAATCAAAGGAACTGGGCAAGATTTTGGTTTTCAGAAATGTTGCGCCAGTTTTCGCACAGAAATTCGGTTCTTGGTAAAATCAGACTTTGGGTTTATTTGTATTAGGGAAATGTACCTAGGGGTTGCTTTCGCTTGGATCTAGAGTAGAGATCTATTGTATGTGTCTAATCTGTGGTATTTTAGTGCAAGATAATTTGGTTTGGCTTTGCCCTCAGTTGAGCGCTTTGGAAACTGTGGCCTGGGAAATATCACCCCTTTGACGGCTATTTTGTGAGATTGAAAAGACACTCAACAAAAAGCAAAGATAAGCCGAGTGCTCGATATATGTGTTTATGTGTTTTCATGTGTCTTAGCATTCGCTGGGGCTGGCAAGCGATTCAATTGGTCTCCTAGTATCTTCTTGGTCGCCGCCAGCGCTATATTTCAGTGCGTGCCGAGCCAATCAAAATGCCAAGCCTTATCACAAGCCGCAGGCACTATCACTGCTTCTATTTGTGTGTGTGTCTGGTCTGTCTGTGTCTGTGTCGGTGTTGTGTCTACAAATGCACAATTCAGTTTCCCTCGACACCCCACATACCTGCAGGAATTGTGTGACCGTCGTGTCGATGATCATTAGCGGACGGTGAATAAGATGGACGACTCCGTTGCGAACTGGAATGTTGGCCTTCACGATCTCAGCCAGAACTACGCCCTCGCGGTGCTTGGCATCTCCCACAATGGTGTTGGACTTGACATACACTGAAAGTTTATGAATAAATTAGGTAAAATTTTTTGTGAGCCATAATCTCGTCCTACTTTTGCCATTCTTCTGCTTAAAGAAGCTGACGGTGACCTTGAGGAGATCCTCGAAGGCGGCGGAAGTCTTAGGATCGTCGTGCTGAGCGGCGGCAGTGAAGATGACAGTGTTGGGTATCACATGGCCATCAATGACCTTGGCATCCACCAGGCTGCTGCGAGCCGAGAGCTGTAATCCAAGAGAGTTTCTAAGGCTTCTACCAAATATAATAAAGATAATGTGATGCCAACCTTGAAACCCTCATCCACGGGAACGAGGAAGGTGTGCTGTCCGGCCGCTTCGAAAACGGACTCCTTCTTGCCCAATGTAACCTGGCTGCGGTAGGTGCGCACACCGATGTTGTCCACGTTGAACTCCTCGGCGCTCTTCAGGAAGTTGAGGGCATCCGGATTGTTGCTGACATCCGAATGGCCAGGCTTCACGGTGAGCGGCTCCAGCACCTCGTCGATGATGTGCATGATCTGTGGACAGACAGATAAAGGTTTAATAGGTGGCTTTATGGCAAGGAATGGGGCCACTGACCTGCCGCTTGCCGTTGTTGTTGGTCTCCACACTGAGCGAGGGGATGATCCGGGCATTGTTCACAAAGATGTCACCATTGGAGTTCTTTGTGATGTACAGCGGTGGATTGCCGTCCATGTCCGATGACACGTAACTGGGCAGTCGTTTCTGGGTGAACGCCTCCGTGCCTGTGGGGGTGATGAGTATGTGAATATTTTAATTATTTTTAATCAAACTAATTGAATATGAAACTCACTAATGTGATAGAGCACATGGGCGGTTTTGCTCTTGTAGCGCTGGAAGGCTTCATTGGTGGGCACAAAGATCGTGCAGCTGCGCAGCGAAAGCGTCGCGTTGGCAATGGGATTGCTCTCCAGCAGGCTGTAGAACTGCAAAGATAGACCGGGTTCGTTACACTCATTCGATGCGCTCTATATTGCCAATATATCTTATCGAACCAAGTGGGGAGTGCGAGTAGTGGGTGGTGGTTCTGGTGGGGTAATGGGATGGGTGGGGGTGTCTTTCGGGGTGGTTGGTTGGTTCTTTATCGGTTTTGGCAAAACGGCAATCGGCCAACTTCCATGGCAACCTCAAACAAACTAATAAAATGAGGAACAGCACATTATGCATGTGTCCTGAAAAAAGGTTTATTGAACCAATTACGTAAGTCCCGGGGTGGTTTGTATAGTGGCGGCTAGTGTGTCATTCTATCGAGAGTGGGATGTGAAAAATGCATTACCCAGCCACCCCAAATAGACCAGCCACTGACCCTAAACCAGGTCCGGGACAGGGACGGGCCTGGCCCGGCACCACCTGCCCCTGCCACATGTGACTATGGCCGCATGCAACCGCACACTCTGCGGCCGAGGAGAACCACTGTCCGCCACGCCCCGCTGCACATTCCCAGTCAGCTTTATGAGGTCCTGTCTGGGTCTAGTGTGTGTGTGTGTGTCCGTTTGCCTGTGTGGGTGCGTGTCCTGTCGAGGACAACACCTTTTTCCGTGCCCTCCTTTAAAACGCTCGTGTGACTCTCTCGTGTTTTCGCTGTTGCCCAGCATGAGTCATGGCAATTTGGCTTCTAAAGTCGGTCCTTTCCCTTTTCCTTTAACATTTCCCTTTTTCCAGTTCCCCCTGACTGCTGCACATAGATATCTATGCTCTGGCATCGTCAATACTCACGCATGCACACCGAGAAAAACAGGTTAATTTGGAAATAAAGTTTTAGAGATCTCGGATCTAGCCAATCAATCAATAAAACTCATTTAAAACTTATGTTCTTGAATTTAAATTGCAAAATCTTGAAGATTCATCAACGGACAATATTATATTAAGGGAAACTGTAAAAATGCTTCTCAAGAGCTCTGTGTTTAAGGAATATCCTGAAACTTTTATAATATAGTCTTCTCAAGGATTATATTGTTATTTTTCCTGAGTGTGAATACTTTGTGTTCTTGTTTTCCTTTCTTGTTTTTTTTTCTCTTTTTTTTAGGTAATTCGAGACCGTCAGTTGTCGTTGTCGTTATATCGGTGTGGTTGTCCTGGTCGTGGACATTCGAGTCGCCGCTGGCTTTGTTCTTATCCCGTCTCCGGTTTTGGCCAGAACTGCTTGGCCGGTTTCTATTTCGCTCTCAAAATGTTTTCGCTTATCTTAAGGAGAGTGCCCTGCTGGCTAAGTGGGGTATTAGGGATTGGCTGTGGCATATGTCACAGGTTGATATGGGATACGTTCAGGTACCAGGCTCTAGAGATTCAATGGGAAATGTACCCAATACCGAATAGATACTGTTTACTTGAAAAACCGAGCGACACTTTCGCTGGGCGGCCATTTTCCATGGGCCATCTGTCAGCATCCTTTCTAGTTTCAACCCCCTCGGGTGCCTTTGACAATTAGATGCAATTACTTTTATAAATTTTCGTTATCGAATGTTTTGCATTTGATGATGTTGATGATGAAAGCAAGGGAGTTTCCGGTCCTTTTGGCAGATCATCGCGATAAGGACGCTAGAGCCTTTCCCCAGGGAGTCTTTTTCGGAAGCCCTGATGAATTTTCAGCAATTGTTAGTGTATTATCCTGTCAACGATAAAGAGTTTCCCTTTCTGGATGGGGCGGCGTCTCATTTACTATGCAAACACCACACGCAGCAGCAGCTCCCAAGAGGGGGAGGGTTTCGGAAAGCGCATTTTGATTTTTCCCGAGTGCTAAGAGCCAAGTGCCAGGCCAAGCCAATGACCCCTCGGGTGGCAGACGCACCCCAAAATCAAGGGTACGAGTCAGACGGCGGGGCAAACAATAATTTGGCCAATGGCTCGATGGATATTTTTGTTAACTAAATTAAGTACAAAACATGTGAAAGTTCGTTGTGATAGTGTCTGTTGTTTCTCTGGTTTTACATGTTGTGTAGCCTAATTGTGTTCGTGTTGTTTCTGTTTGCTTGGTTTTTGGAATTGCAGCTTACCCTAACTGGCATAAGGCGCCTCAAGGAATTGGCAGTGCTCTGAAATAGATAGAGAGAGAGAGAAAGAAAGAAAGAGAAAGAGAGAACCGCGGCAGTTCAAACTTGTTGTTTTCTTTCCAATTGTAGCCGAAAATTGAACTAATTTCCTAGACCAAAAGAACTACAAAACGAGAGCAGGGGATTTTCTGGGGCGTGGCACTTGAGGAGATTCAATTTCCATCATTGTCTAATGGAGCCATTAAAACTAATTAGCCAAGAGAACGAGCCAAGCTTCGTGGTATGGAATAGGGACTGAAATCGGAGCAGGAGCTGGGGGTCTGGAGCAATGGTGGTTTCCTTCTGAGCGAGTGCATGTTGTATAAATAAATTTAATTGGTACAAATTATATATGCATATGTCTGTTGTATCATTGTTTTTTTTTTTTTTTTTTTTTTTTTTT
>JAEIIL010024276.1:0-15805 GCA_018905715.1 Drosophila lini | reverse complement strand
ATTGTTGTTGATGAATGCCTATGACATGCCCATGTTAAATTCATCAGTAATTTGTATGGCCATTCATCGATGAATCATCAACAACACCCCTTCGGCTATTGATGAATTGTTGATGAATTGTTGATGAATGGTACTGCAGGGAAACTTGAGAACTTGAAAATCATAACAGCGGCGAGCGCCTTTTCGCAACCGCAAAAGTCGTAAGTCAAGCACCGCTGAACGACTCATAACCCGCAATATATATATCTACACACAGATATATACATCTAAGCCATGAAGCACAGCAAACACCCAACACCCACTATTTGCTTGTTCCACAGCTATTCCCCCCCGGCGCACACATAAACTCAAATAGAACAACTTTTGGCCAACTGAGAAGTTCGGGTTGCAGGCTCCAGGCTGCAGCAAAAACAAAGGAAACCGAATGAAATTATCAAATGTTTAATAGACTCAACGAGCTGAAAAGCCCCACTACCCCTAACCAAGGATGATGGATGAAGCTGTCGAAGCTAAGGCCAATACCAAGGACCTCTTTGCAAAAGGAGCCAGCGAACTGCGCTTGTACTTTTTCTCGGAAAAGTTTCCCAACTGGAGATACGCACCTTCGATGTGCAGGAAAAGCGAGCAACAAGTGGCAGCCATAATAAAGCCGAGCTGCAGTCGAACTTTCTGGTACTTTCAGTTTGCCTAACATATATCATAAATATAGTTCGGACTGAAAGTTAAGTTTATTTGTTGGAATTCGTTAAACTCTTTTGTTATTCAAAGTTTTTATCTTATTTTTAGCTGAAATCCAAGAAAATCAAAGCCATATATTAATGGGAAACTCAAAAAACATAATTTAATTTCTAAAAAGTCAACTTTATACTTTCAGAATTCAAATAACTTCCCTCACATATCGACTCACACCTTCACCACCTCCACCTTTTCGAACAAATCTCATTTGGAACTCCAAATCACGTATGATTACGACCTATTATTAAACCATCGATGAAAAATCCCTCGCACCGCCAGAACATTTCCTGTGCCGTTGCAACGCACAATGAACTCATAAATTGACGCACCCTCCAAAAGCGACAACATAATCGGCCACGCCGAAGGCGATACTCCCATATACCCCGGATACTCCTAAACTCCGATACTCCGGTACTCCGATACCTCGGTCTCGAGGAGGCAAACGATCCAGCGACAAGACGACGACAAAGGCGATCCCAGGCGCACTTGTAAATGGCATGTTGCAACAAGCTTAAATATGCGCCACACACAAGCACAAGGCGGCACTAACGGGCCAGCAGCAACATCATCGGCCACATTGCCAACATTGGCAACAACAGCAACAGCAACAGCAATGTTGACTCCTACGCAACGGCGACATTGCTGCCTGCCTCTATTTAGCTGCGCCGAAGCCTTGACAATGATCGTCATTAATTGAGAGGCACAGGCGGAGACCCAATAGTTGCCAGAAATGCACAGAGAGAAAAGAAGTTTAAGATGGGAAAGATCTTCTTGAAACTTCTATATACAGAAAATATATACTATCCAGAAGGTTGCATTGATCTTTCTCTGTCAAGAAATTTAAGGTATTCTGCTTCTACTTTCAAATTAAAAAATATTATAATAAATTTATAAAGAATAAGTATAGCCTTTAAGGTCTCTGTGTAGTATTGGGTTACCTTACCGCCAGGCGAATTATGAAAAGGTGGGCTTGGTGAGGCACTGGCACTCCGGCTGTACTTGGTGCATTGGTGCCTGGGAGGGTTTCGGCTTTCTAAATGCGTCAATGCCATCTCATATGTGTCTGTGTATGTATAAGCCTGCGAAACGGGCGACCTTTAACCCAGAAAGTAACGAAAATCTAAGCAAATATCTACGCATTTACTGGTATCTACGCAGATTTATCTTTGGGGACACATACTCGGAACAAGCGCGGAAACCTAAGCTCAAAGCCAAAAGGCTCTTACATAAATAAGTACGCGGATGTGGGTAGACTTTTCTTTGGGGCATCTCTGTAAAGAGGAGACATTTCAATGGAGAGAGCAACTAAAGATGTGAGACTTAGGGTATTTGATGGATGCTTATCCCAGGATGATGCCATAGAGTAAGAGACTTGAATATTTTATACAAAATTTTAAATATTTGTGGCGTTTATCTGGTTAAGACCATTGAGGCCATCGGAAATCCATCGTTTGGGGGCCCAAAATTCCAACCGATATTCACATCAATCTGCACACTAATCCAGAGCATAAGCGAGGGCTTAATTTTAGCCCCGCATTGACCTCAATGCGAGTGGGTAACGAAACCCAAATGATGACAGCTACCGATATGCAACAGATTCCCGAACCCCCGCCTCCTTCCGCCAAAGTCCAAATTACAGAGCCATAAGGCAGAGTAACAACAACAACAAAAGCCGGCAAAGGAATACGGGGAAGAGTTCTGCGAAATTACAGCTGAAATGGCCGCGAAATTCTTAGCATGCCGCGTAATTTGTTGGTAGCCGGCTTTTGTGCCACACGAAAAAGAAATCACAATCTCATTATGACATACACCTTTTGGCAAAAGCAGGCAACGGCAACGGCAACGGGCCGTCCATAATTATAAAGAGCCCTTAAGTACTTGTTAACAAGTTCGATATCTGGGCGATTTACATGATGTTCTCTGGTTCTCCGGCTCAATTCTTCGGGCTCTTTGGGCTCTGAAAAGAAAGTGCAAAGGAAGGCAGTGCCTCCGAACGGAACATTTGCGATTTGAAGAGCGAGATAAATCCATCGGATGGGCCTCTTTTTTTAGGTTCGCGTATTGCCAAAATCACGGCCCGAACAAATTGAATGGTTATGCTTTATGGCTTATGGAAACCGGCAGCTGATTCACTCGCCGCGATTTGTGGGCCATAAAGTCGAATGCAGCCCTAATTAAAGAGAGAATCTTGCAAAGAGAGTCAGACAGGCAGCTGCACTGTAGAAAAATACATCAACTTGAGATTATTAATGTCAGAAAAAGGATTTAAAGAATGAATAGTTCATTAATATATACTAGAGCTTTGTTAAAACATTCTTTTTAACCAATAATGTTCTGTGCAGTTTATTATTTTAATACTTTATTTATTTATAAATTTTTTAATGTGCAACTAAGACGCGTCTGGTAGACGCTTCCCCTCACTACCCAGAAATCTTCGGCGATAAGCCAACCGTTAAGAGTCTCCCGGCCAACAGACAGTCTCGGCCATTAGCAGCGATTGGGGCTACGTTGTCGATGTGCCTAACCATTAGCAATTAATTAAAAAATTAGAATATATTACGAGAGACCGATAGACGGCAGAACTCCGATTGGGCAGAGATGTCGCCTTATCTGATGTCGCATCTCCATTGACATCCAAACGAATTAAATAAATTGAAAATGGCCTGAAATATGTGTGCCCCGGACGAATTTGAATGAAAATTTGTTTCTCTCCTTGGCCCTCTTCATCTTCTTTGAATCGTTTGGGTTGATTCCCGGCTATTCACATAGTTGGGAACTCGCTCCGCCTTGGCTCAGCTCAGTTCAGCTAGCTCAGCTCGGTTCGGGTCAGGCAAATGTTGCATATTTACGAGCTATTTATGCATATTAAAAAATTCCCTAAGCTTTGTGGGGAATGAAGGGAAAAATCAAATCAAAACTAGATAACAGTAGCTGGCATGCACTCCCTTTCTTGGCCCACACTTTCCTGTATACCTGCATTCAGAATGCATGTTTTTTATTTTTTAATAAAAAAAATCAAAGAGCCCCAAAGGAACTCGCTTTGGGCCCTGAAAATACCATCCTCCTCCTGCTTTTTTCGAGATGCATTTACTGATAAAGATTTGTCTGTTTTGATTTTTTATGATGCCACAAAGGTTGGCTGCTTCACAAATTGAAAGTGCCCCGAACGGACGGAGGCTATTTGTGCAGCACTCCAAGAACGCACATAAAAATCACATTTAATTTATCGAGAATGCCATTAAAAAAATATGATCATCAATTTGGCCGCTATGCAAATGCCATTACAATTATTGCAAGGATGGATGTGCAGGAAATATGCTTTGGAATATTTTTAAACTCCTCGAAAGTGTTTAAATTGGAAGGCAATTAAACATATAAACCTACTTAAATCATACGATTTTATGGGTAATAGATTTACCAAGATGACAAATAAGGAAAAGTTAAGAAAGCTCTTAAAGAAAGATTATTAAAAAACATTTTTCCCTACATATTTAATAAATTATAAGCTAAGGGGAAAATAAACATAGACAACAAAGACATTATGCTAATAACCAATTGCCAGTGCCAGATCCAGTTAACCCATTATCGTTTTAACTTGGCCAACAATTGCTGCGGGAAAGGACTCGACTCACTTATTTGCGGTGGCTTCGATGTCGGTGTTGGGATTAATATTTCCCCCATTGACAGCCCTTTCATCAGGTTCGAGGTCGGAACTAACACATTGGGATTATTTTTAGTTTCCACAGCGTTGTTGCGTGTCCGTCCAGCTACGCAAAACCGCATGGGAAATTGCCATTCAGGATGCCGGCCAGCCCAGGCCTTAACACATTCCATGTTGGCCCTCTAACACAGTTATCAAGTTGTCAAGCGGGCCTAAAGCAACTGCTATTATTGGCATATGTTGTTTGTGTGTGCCTGCACCAGTCCAAGGACCGAAAGCCAAACAATCCAACAATTGCGTGCGGCTGGCGGATGAGCCAGGGCTTCAAAGGGGGCGTGGCAGCCCCAAATCAAACGCCCCGTGACCATGTGCAGTGCACACAGCAAATCGCTTGCTGCTGCACATTGCTCCCAGCATTGGTTATTATGGAATGGAAGCCGCAGCGCATTATCACAAACTATTGCATAACCTCAATGCATCAATTACGTTCCAAAGCCAACAGATTAGAGATGCCTTCATCAGGGCAGGCAGAAGGAGAGATGCACTGTGGCAAGGTCAATGAAAATATCTAAGGAAAATTTAAAAACAAAAATGCATCAAGCCTTTACAGGTCTTAAAACTTAAACCTAAAGAAAGTTATATATTATATATTTTTTCCTGTGTGGGTTGCCAACGTTATAAATGAGCTGCAATTGGAATTTAGCGCATAATCAATGAGGGAACCAAAGTCGAAGCCAGAATAGCAATCTCCTGGCAATGGGCGAGGCCTCGGCTTGACTTGGCTCTGGCATCGCGATAAGCGGCTAAAACAAATGTCATACTTGCAACACGGTAGCAACATGTGTTGCGGCCAGCTCCCCGCAACTACCGCATTGCTTTGCTTGTCCGACTAATATGATACGAGGCCAGTCGCCGGCCATAGTCATATAGCCATTGCCAGCCTCATCCGCATCCCCATCATAATCATCATCATCATCATCATGGTCGTCGTCCTCGTCCTCGTCGTCGTTGTCTGGCGACTTTCGCTTCATAATTGATATTTTTGTTTCGTGTTTTTGGGAAGGAACATGTGCAACTGAAGCGCAAGCAAACAACCATCATCTAGTGCAGAGAAAAAAATAATGTTGAAATAAAAATTAAATAAAGAAAAAGATATAAACGAAAACTCTGCTTACTCTTAGTATAAAATATGATTTTATTTAAAAATTATTGAATTTTTTTCTGTGCAACTAGCAACTTGGAACCGGCAACTAGCAACATGTTGCTCATGTCGATAACAACGAGCAGCTCGTGTCGGGAGCGGGAGCGGGCTGGGACTGAGGCTCAAGCTCAGGCTCAGGCTCATGCTTCGGGACCATGGCCAAAAACCCCAAACCAAACCCAGCCCACATGGTCTGCAGCAGCTCTCCCGGCTGAATGAATTCCATTTTTGCGTGGTTGTGAGATTTGAATTTATAACTTGGCCGCGACACAGGTCCGCGTCGCGACTTTAAGCGAGTATCTATGACTGTGACGTTCGCTATTGCATTATCTTTGATTTAAAACCAATTCATCAACCCGCTGACTGCAGCGATGACTCTGTTCTGCCTCGCGATTCTGGGATGTGACTCCAGCCTGGATTCCCAAGACGATGACTGCGATGGTGACTCCTTCGAAGACTTTGGCCTGGGTGGGTTGCACTAATTGATTTTCGTTGGCAGTGCCGGCTTATGAGTAATGGATGCCGAACTGCACATCTAAATAGATGCCCCGGAGCTGGCTCTGGTTCTGGCTCTGACTCTGGCTCTGATTCGTGGCAACGAGGACGACCATGGCCATGGTAATGATCATAAATCAAGGTCTGAATTAAAGACAAAGCGATTGGGAGTGGGCCCGACTTGTTCCAGATAAGCGGGAAGCAGGAAACATTAGAAATCTAATGATTCTCCTCTTGCTATATTCCTGAAAAGCGTCGCCAGGAAGATATCGTGATTAACTGGAACGGTTATGCCATTCATTATGGCTAAAGAGGCTTAATAAGCCCGGACTGGAGTGTCATATCTTTGGCATGTCGGAGCGGAATAATAAGTGAGTATTTTAATTAAGAGAAGTTTGGCATTAAGACTAGCTTTTAGAAGGGGACAATACTGAGTTTATTTTAAATAAATTTCTTAATTCTTGCCACACTTAATGTAAGTTTCCTATGATGGATGTTAATCTCTACCTTTAACAAAATGTGTCATTTCTTTTTAAAGTACTCTTAACCATTGTTATCGTTTAAAGTTTTTCCAGGTTAATGGGTGAAGTCCCTCTGACATTCCCCTTTTTCAGTTAACCTTAAATTCACTCAACATTCTCCACCCTATCTCCCTCTTTTTGACAAGAAAATCCCCTAACTGGCTTTGGACGCGAAGAACCTGTCCCCCAGTTGAGGGGGGGATTAAGCCCGGAGACAGGCCCTCTCAAAAGCGACCGACTGCACCCGTAACCGAAATCCAATTTGGGCCAGGAGCAGTGCAGGCGGTATTTGGGGCCTACAATCCATCTATCTGACCCAAAGACACAGTCAGAGATACACACACACCCGGAGTTGCAGCTTTTGACTGTAACTCGACAATTTCCCTTTCGATTTCAGCAGTAATCAAAACTGTCCACTTTGTGTCATGTCACACGCGACAACGGCAGCAACGGCAACGGCAACAACCACGTCAACTGCAGATACTTCACATAAACAAAAGCAAAGGCCCGGACTCCAACTACAACTATCCGACTGTCCAGCTGTCAGAGACAGCAAACGGAGAGACACACACACACTCGCCGCTACGCACAAGTCATTCAATCAACTTGAGAGGCCGATGCCCAACTTGGGGCAGCGATTTCAGAAAACAAACTAGAAAGAAATCCTATGGTCAAGTGTCGACTATGAGACACCCGTTACAGAAACTTTTTAGAGTTCAAGTGACCTTAAAATAGCCAAAACTAAAATACTTTTAAGAGATATTTAATAATAAGAGGGAAGCTCCTTCACCTATATCTTCAATCCAGAAATCGTCATTTTTATTTCTATGCTTTATTTAGAAATCTTGTATTATTTTATGTAAATTATAAAGTATCTCCATATAGTTTTCATAACCCATCAAGCCTCCTATATACTCTTTTCCCCCATCAGCTTCTGGGTAGATATAAAAATACAGCAACGACAGTGCGTTCAATTGTACAAACGGCTTGTGGCGGATTATGATTTTGTGATTTGGTGCCCGAGTCTGAGCCTCAGCCCAGATCCCCCGCCCGACCTGGAGCCCACTTCCCAGTGCGTATCTCTCAGATACTTAGGCTTACACACAGTGCCAGGCATGTCTAATTGCGCGCACATGTCCGGCCAGCCGACACGCCCCTTGGGTGTCTCTGCATCTGTCCCGTCTGTGGAAAAGATACAGAAACAAGCACAATGAGTGAATTGTGCGATCTGTGGGCATTGTTTTGATTTAGCGATAAATATATAGTAGGATACTTTGCCACGCCGGGCTTAGCTTGATTGAGATGACGGGATAATCGAAGTGGAGGAGTGAAGAAGTGATGAAGCCCAGAAGAGTTGCTATGATGGCTAATCATTCCTGTGAGTTTTTAACAAATTAGCACTTTTTTTTACAGATAATTGAAAATAAATAAGTGAAGAAATATGTTATAAATAGAGTGCTCGATTTATGACCTCTTCTAAAACAAATCTACAAAAATATAGTTGCACTTGTTAGTAAACTTAAAAGTAATCTAAAGATAACTAATATGAGACCTTGCTATGTGCTATTATTATTTTTAAAACCCAGTTATAGATTTCCTAATAAATTCTTTATAACCCAAACTACACATCAAGGGTTTAGCTTAAGTAACAACTTCAATTCCACTTGTCCCAGAACGCGCGCTTATTCAGATATTTATGAACCATTAAGGCACCTTTATCATAAAAGCTTTTTGAATATCTTTAAGGCTGTAAAACGTATTATGGCCCCTGTAAACCCCCCGCCCCCCAGACCCTGGGGCAACGCCAACTGTCAACCTTTTGGCATGCAAAGAGGCGCCTCCACGGCAGTCACCGCGACGCCGAGAGGATCGAATCGAAAGCCACCGAGGCAGTCGATCCTGGGACAGTGCCAGTGCCCAGTGCCTGGGCGATAATTACGCATGCAGGTGGCGCGCTTCATTGAATAATGCGAGTGCATAAATTAATTAAATTACGTTATAAACTTGGAACGCTAGCAGCCGCAGCGGCTGCCTCACGCATTTGTCGCATAATTACGGGACGCGAATCGCGAAAGGCAACAAAGTCCAGCCACAGCCTCGGCCCGAACCTGAGCCTGGCCTGGCCTGGGCCAGGTTGTTGCTTTGATTGGAAATCGTTGTTTGGTTTTAATTTTTGTCGCACGGCCACCCAGCAAGTGGCCAGTGGCAAGGGAGCCGGGCCAGCGCCAAATGATTTGCATAGCCAAGGCCTCTTGCCCCAAAGGCAAAAAACGCCAAAAACACTTAGGAAAATAAGGAAATTTTGTTAAATAAATAGAGTATCTTTGATAATCAAAGTGTAAGCTTAGAAAGGGGAAAGTATTGGTAATATTTTTTCTAAAATTTGAAATTTATAAAAGCTTTCTATGGGTTCTATATCATTTTATAGATACTTTATATATCTATAAGATACTTTAAAGATACTTTATAAAGTATTTAATTATGTTTTGTTAAGAATTATTTTATTACAAAATCAGTAAGTAAGCTATAATATAAGTATGTCTTATGATCTCTAATTTTATTACAAAATCCTTTACCACGTAATAATTTTCTTTAAGTGCAACAGAAGCAGCCGCTTGGCGCTTGGCACTGGGAGCTGTTACCTTCGAAGCTCGGCCTGCCTGTTCCGCTGCCCGCTTTGTGCTGGTCTTTCGCTTTTTGGGCCACATCGGAGGAACAGGAACATGTCGTCCAATTACTCGTTTATTCAATGGCGTTTGCATTAAGTGGACGCGTTAATTACGCCACCGTGCGACGCGACGCGACTCGACTCGATGCGATGCGAGGTGCAGGCGAAAATGTTAATTAAGTGATATTTTCGGCACCACGGCCCGCGCAGACATCCCAGATATCCGCCAGCTATCCGGCGTGCCAATTGGGTTTCGGTCTCGGATCTCGGGTCTTGGGCCTCTCTCCTGTAATTAAGTTGTCCTACGAACTACGCCATTTGCCGCTTTTGTGCGTGTGCACAGCGGAAGGTAACTTTTTCAAGGGGTTTTTCTTTGTGTTACCAAAAAAGTTTTCACTCAAGGTCGCTGGCTGAACTTGTCTAGAAAGTTTAAGTGAAAATTGTTAGATAGTAAAGCCTTAGTGAGAGTGGACGGATTTTATAGATCCGTAAGGTGCAGGGAGGAGGATAAGGTGTGGCACATTCCTCGACTGGGTATTTAATTCAGCATTCCGCATATCTGGCCATCTGACTGTATAATCTACGGAGCAGCAGCAGCAGATGCCGTGTGCATTAGCCTAACTAGCCGGCTTTAGATGCATCATTAATGTGCATTTGCTGGCTTAGATTTTGCGCCCAGATAACCACGCATGGGAATCGCCGGAGTGCCGGAGTGGCAGAGTCGAAAAACATTAGAGCTCCGCTCTGCTCCACTCTGCTCCGGCAGCCAGGCAGCCAGGCAACCCTTTTGTGCGCTGCTTAAAAAAGCAAACAAATAAAAATGATTTATAACGCAATGCGTTGTTGAGGTTGCAGCGCCGCCAAAAGCGCCAAGTGCCAGCCAACCAGCCAGCAGCGGCCCTCGAGGCGAATGGACATCGAAAAGGTTGCTCCCGCTGCCAGCCTTGGCTCCGGTTCCCTCCGGTATCTGGTTTAGGAGGGATCCCAGTTCCCGTTCTGTGCGGTGCGGTGCCCAAGCTAAAAGTCTATGTTAACTTTGATAAATCGCTGCACTACTAAAATGCGATAAGCGTGCGAGCGCGACCGTCGCATCGCGCTGATGAGGAGTCCAAGTCCCCGAACTGCCGAACCAGAGCTCACAGAGCTCCTAGCTCCAGACTGCGACCCCGGGAGAGTGTCAGAGATGCCAAGAAGCTTATCACAAAAATTGGTAAGCTAAAAAGAGGTGAAAACTATTATTATATTGAAAATTGCTAGTGATAAATCCTCCCTTTAACTTTATAAAATTTATTGTTATATTTTAAGCTTTTTGAATATTTTTTTCAGCCAAGGAATCTTACCTTAAAGGCTTATTCCTGCCCAGAAAAAAAGCCATTTAGACAACACTCTTGAAGAGACCAGTCCAGGGAGCGATGGCGATGGCGATGGCTACTGTGAAAGGGACGATGGCCAGTTGATCGGACGTTGTAAACGCATGCGCTGATTGCAGTGCGATAGTCGCCGCGGACTGGCCTGGCCTGGACGGGGACCTCGCCCCGGTCTGGGACCTGGCACTGCGACGAACTCGTACTTATGTATGTACTCCGCTAGTGTCCAGCAAGTACTTGCCACAATGATATCTGCATGTCTATCTTAGATGGGCGCACACTCACACACACACTCCTCACACGCACAGCTGCGAGAGGCGTTGAGTGGTGTACGCCTGCGTGGCTACCGCTTTCTGGAGGCCACTCCACTGCGTCCGCTCTTGGCCCGGGTCTTGGCCCGGTCCCCACTGCTCTGGGCCATTGCGTGTTGTGGCAAGTCAAGTGCAGCAATAGTCCGCATGTGTCAGGCAGAAACACACATACACTCGCGCACAAAATTTTAGCGACAAAGTAAAGTAAACCCAGTTAGCTTTTAGTTGAAAGTAAGTAACTTTGTAGCTTTAGGGAAGAACTTAACTTAAAGAGAGTTTCTTTAAAAATATGGATACCTATTTGTAATTCTTAAAGTATTGTCTTGATTTTTAAAATATATTGTGAACTGTTTTAAAGCTCAGCTAACGTAATGCTACAAGTATGGATTCATCAACCTAAATGTAAATTGAAGACAGAGTCTCAGTTTTATATATTATGTATGTACTCGACACGAACTTTTAAACAATATTATATTATAATATTATTATCCATATTCAAAGATGTATTCACTTTATTTCATCCCATATATATTCCCGTATATTTATTATATTTTTTAATCCTTCCCTATGCTCTCTGGGTTGTATATGCGGGCTCCTCTCTTCCCTTGGACTGGCGCAAACCCCATACTCCTCCCATATTCGCGATCCGCCCAGTACTTTGTGCGATACGTTCGCTTATCTAGCGCCTTGAACTTGTAATGTTGGTTATTTTGTGCAAATATTGCGTTAATTAAAATATTTTAGTTGCGCCTCGTTGATAATGGTCGTCGTTGACGTCGCTTGCTGTTCGTCTTGTTGTTGTTTTTGCTGGCTTAGAGACTCCCTTGGGGCTTCCTTTGGCTTTACTGGAGTGTGTGTGTGTGGTGTTAGTGGCGTTGACGGCATTGGGTTCTTGCCACCGACACCTTTTCCTGCTTAATGTGGCACCGACAAAACAGAGAAAGAAAAGGTAAGTCAGTTTACCATTTACTGATGTAGTATGTCAATTTTCTAACAGGAAACAAGTATTTAATCCAATTCAGGAAGTTAGAATATGAGTTGCCCATTGACTTCTCATTTTAAAAGAGTTCAAGAAGAGCTTGCTAATACTTTATATATTATTGTATACAGCTTCTTAAATACTTAGCTTCTTTATATTAAAAATGGTAAAAGCAAAACCTACAAATAAAATTTATAAATATTTTCCAGTGCACTTACAAGTTACCAGTTAGCTGTTGCCAGTGGCAAGTGGATTGCGTTTTCAGCCCGGTTAGCTGGCAAGTTGGCAGCACAGAAAGCTGGCATCTACCTTCTATGATTAGATAACCCCAGTCCCAAGTTTAAGTCCCTGGGTGGAGTCAAAGTCAGGCCAAAACGGCATCTGGAGGTGATGGAGAGCCCGGCACGTATGCGCGTCAAATATTTGCATTAAGATGCCAGATAGCAAATGTTGCGTTTTCGCATTTGGCCGCTAAACATTTATAATTACTTAACGCATCTTATCGGCCGCGGCCTTTGGGCGACTCAAAAGCGCGAACGAAAATAACTCCGATAAAGTGAGCTGCACTTCAAAGTGTCCGTCGAAGGTTCGACGGCTCGTCCGTTGGCCATGGCTTCGGTACTTCTCCTTACTTGTGGCACTTGCCACTTGGCACTAGATGCTTGGGAAATGGGATCTCTGGGGATCTGGGTGCTCGGATCTCGGGCAGCAGACACGCCCGGGGGGCAAGTCAACGAACCCAAATGGAGCGTAACTATATTCAAAGTGCCATTCGAGAAGCCGCACACTAAAACTCACATGGCCCGCTTCGGGTCCATTTCGTGCAAAGTTCAAAGCGAGGGCGACTCAAAGGGGGTGTCTCGAAAAATAGTCAATAGCTGGCTTAAGATTTATTAAAATATTTTAAAATTATTACGAGAATATAGTCCATCAAAATATAAGAACAAAAACTATAGAGCTTGAATTGAAAATATGATAATATCTTTGATAATATTTATTTATTATTTTTTATAAGGTTAGAAAAGATTCTCATGCTTTTGATTTGTTTTTCAAAAATCAAAGATTTACCTATAATTACACTATAATTCCCAAAAATATAAATTTCGTGAACGCATATTAAACCATAATAAAATAAGCTTTTCCTAATCCTTCAGTGTATTTAAGAAAGTTCGAATTCCAACTTATTTTTTGGTAATTTCCCGAGTGTTGTTATACTTACTGAACTCTTCAAACCACCCTCGATTCGTGCAAGGAGCGCATTTCGAATTGCACCCACGCATTTGTTGTAACAAATTTGTAGCGCGTTCTCAAAAGCACGTGACTCTGCAGCCGGGCCGAAAGACGAGCAGCAGTGGAGGACCCCAAAACCCAAACCCCACCCAATAAAACCTACAAAAAAATACGGGAAGGAAAAAGAAAACCCAGGGCCATGGTATCGAACGGAGCACTATATATCCCCATCTAAACGCCATTGCCGGGCGGAAGTGTGAGTGCATTTTGGTCGGGCCCCCCGACTGTCCACCCCGGAGTCCGAGGTTGTTTCAGCCAGTGTGCGGAGCGAAAGTAATTGATTTCCTTTATAGTTGAGACAGTTTCGAACTCAAATGGCTGCAGCGGCAACAACGTTGCCAACGTCAGTGCCACATAGCCCTTGTCCCTTGCACTGAACAAAATTTCATATTTGAGGAAACAATTTTGAGTTTACTTTTACTTTGTGAAGAGGTTGGCTTCTTCTAAGTTCTTAGATACAAATTCAAAGGAATGCCGGTTCATTAAAACCTATATAATTAGTTAAGAATTTAAAAGAAAAACAATTTAAAAATTTCCTTTTAAATTATAATAATATTATCTTAATAGATTTTAAGCTGCTATATATATCAAGAAATGTTTTTTCAACATACTTAAATTTATAAGATAAAAAAAATGCATATTCTCTTTTAACTATCGATTTATTTATCTTATTTTTAAGCAAATAAATTATATATATTTTTTTTATATCTCTCTATTTTTCCCCAGTGTCCTGCCACACTGCTCACATACTTGGGCTTCCTGTCCGGCCATCGCCTTTGGCCCGCTCTGTTTGCCGCACGTGTAAATGCTCCAAACATGTTGCGGTTTTCGGTTTGAACCTAACACTTTTTCGGTGTTTTATTGCCGCAGCCGTGAGATGTTTTAAATAAAGATTTTTTATTGTCAATGTGTGGGGAATAGTGTTGCGGCTTTTAGCTTTACACCAACCGAATCTCCACGGCATTAGCTCAGCTCAGCCCCAGCCACAGCTCCACCTCCACCCTTTCCAAATCGCTAAAGTCGGCGCGGCGCATTCACTTTAAAGTCCGGAGGTCGGAAAATTGAAAATGTCAAAGGTGCAGGAAGCGCTTAGACCAGGTGACGCCAAATTAACATTACGAGAATGTGGATGGGTGGAGGCGGAAAATTAGGGGAAACTATCGGATGGGATCAAATGTTTCAAAGGCGTGAAAATAGTTGGAAAAAGTTGAGTGAAAAAAGGGGAAGCATATGCTAGTTTTTAGCTCTTAGTTCTGAGTATAGTTTACTTTATCAAGCAGCTGGATATAAAGTTTCAACTGATTTTAAGGCGCTCCCTAAATTATGCAAATAGATTTGCATTCAACTATGTTTATTAAAAAATATAATCCATAATTTGAGACCCTTTAAAAACAGTTAAGCAAACTAAGTAAGTATCTATTAATATATAAGAGCTTCAAGTTTCTTATGCCTTTCAAAAAAATCATATTTCCGTGTTCATCCCCTTCCTTTGAATAGAAACCAACTTGTTACTTGGTGCTCGATAGGCGCCGAGTTTTACTTGGGGCGTTCCTGGGTCTGGGACCCGCAATCAATCTACCAGATATTTAAAATACAATTTTATGTAAATCTCAAGCGACGGCGCATGCCAAAAAACGCTTGGCTAGTGTGACTTTTAATGATGTTTAACATTAATCGAACTGCTTATAAATTTGATAGATATCGTTTTGAAAATTGATTAATGAGCGGCACCGGGCGAACGTCTATGCGGTGGATAATGCGTTTAGCGGACAGAAAGCGTTGAGGATGGAATAGTTTTGGTGAAACCATCGCCCGGCCATTAATGAGACCAATTTGGTCTCGGCCCACGACGAAGTTTCAGAGCGTTGCTTACTTATATAAATAAATGCAAACAAACCGCCGACAAAGATGATTTATTAGATGCCTGCACTTGACACCGCCAGGGGAGACCCGGAGTTGGAGCCCCGTATGAGTGGGGCCTGCTCATGATGTTGCTGATGCAGATGCAGATGACGTTGATGATGAGCAGCCTGTGATTCGATTTGCCTGTAGTATGTGTGTGCAACAGCAGCAGCGGCAACCATATGTGGCAGGGCAACATTTATATGCAACATGCGGCCCTGCAACGTGTGTTTTCCAAGCTGTTGATGAATGCCAATGCGATTGCTGTTGTTGCCACTGCTGTTGGGGGCGCAAGTGGCAAATGCCTGCTGCCTCGGTGGGCGTGGCAGGCAGCACTCAGCAGCGCGACTTGACTCCCACTTGAATTTGCATTACAAAGGCAACACAAATTGCGCGCTGCTCTTTGTACCGGCGGAGGTTGGAGGATGCAGCGGAGGCTGGAGGATGTCAGGCAGCTCCTTGCAAGGTCTAGGCAGGAGAGGTGCACTCCTAGAATTGGTAGAAGTAAAAAATATATTTTTTTTTCAGCCAGGGAAAAAGTATAAATTAACGCTGTTTTAGATGTTTTTGTTTGTTGAAAAAGACCTGAAATTATTGTTTATTTTAAATCTCTATTTATCATTAAATTATATTTTGAAATTATAATTCATTTTATATATACATTAAAAATATTAT
>JAEIIL010024273.1:0-10464 GCA_018905715.1 Drosophila lini | reverse complement strand
TTCTGCAGTCACAAAACGCATTATTTACTAAATTGTATAATTAATTAATTATTTATTTTTCATTCTATAATTATTTACAGGCATCAAATGTAACAGGGACTTCCGCTTTCCCTTCATCAGCTTCTTCTCTTGACACGAAAATGCTTAAATTTTTAAGTACAACCAAAAAATGAACAAAGTCAGGGGCCCTAATAAGGGGATTATGGGGCATGTTATGGCCATTAGCTGCAATTTCCTTCTCTTACAGCATTTTTATGGCGAATTTCTCCTTCCTTCTCTCTTAATTTGCTGATGGGGAATGCCTAGCATTAAGTAAAACATTCAAAGCAGCCCGCCCACGTAATTGACAAGGCTGCTGATTTATGGCTTAAACAGGGTCCTTGGGTCAGGTTTTAGTGATCACTGATCACTGTTGTGATCAGCTTTAATTGTTACAATCAGACCACTACTCCGACGTGGTATTTCAAGGCCAGATTTCTGAGAAACATCTCAACTTGCCACATACTTTCGGGGGAATCACTCGAGCGAGCCATGTAAGAGATCCCTCCAGGAGTCCTTCGCTTGCTGCTGCCCAGTTTTTAAGCTCGGAGCGTGACAACATTTTTAATTACATGCCAAGCAGGCAGGCAGGCAGGGGCCGCCAGGAGCAGCAACAGGCATTCAAATATCAAGTACGACAACAAAGCTGGAAAATAATTTACGCATTTTACACGCACCAACCCCCGCCTTTCCACTTTCGGCTGTGTGTGTGTGTCTGTGTGTGTTTCCAGTGTTTTTCTTTGGCGCTTTCATTAAGGAAATCCATACCCCATACGCCATACGCCATACGCCAGTCGGGGACGGGACGTGACGTGGATGGAGCAAAAAATAAGGAGCAGTTAGCAGGGACAGAGGCGCTGTCGACTCTTTTTACGACGCGAATGCAGCCCAAAGCACGCGCCGCTGTTGCCAAAAAAACAAAACCGAAATGGTAAATGGTAAGAGGACCAGACCGGTGAGGCACGAGGGAGTCACTGAGAGAAATCTCCAGGTTCTTTGTGTTTTTAAGAGGTATTAATATATCAGTTTACCCAGAGATTGTGTTAAACCTTTTTTGACTTGAACTAGTTGGGAATTTTTGCGAATTAAAGTGAATTCCGTAAGTCTTTGGTCTTGAAATTAGCTAATTAACAGACTATAAAAAAACCTGCTTCACTTTTGGTAAAAGAAAAATCAAGTTTACTCTTTTCTAAGTTGAACTGGTGCTCTTAAAATTCTCAAGTCAGAATTCTGTGACTCTTTGGTAGTGAATTTCGCTAATTTCTTTGTGATCTGACCTTAAGTCAAGTCTAGATTTATTTATATTAAATGCACACATAATTTTTTTTTTTTTCTTTTCACGCTTTTCCCGCCGTGCAGAGCTGCAGAGACAGGAGGCATATGGAAATTGGGAGAGTGGAAAATGGGAAATGGCATCACACACACACACGTGCTAAGCCCGAGACAGGGGGAATCGATTAAATTTCTTTTAATGCCCGACCATAAATTTCCCTTTCGAGTTCCCTTTTGCCATTGTCAACGACCTTTCAGCGAACGCAACAAACGCAGAGAGGAGGCGTGTCCAGGGGCAGGAAGCAAAAACCAAACCCAACCCGGCGGAGGAAAAATCGGGGAACACAGCAAAGAGCAACAGAAACTGGAACACAAACAGAAACAGAGGAGCCAGAACCAGAACCAAGACCCGAGCCAGGGCCAGGGCCAGGGCCCTACAAAAAAGATAAAATAAAATAAAAATAAAGCAAAAATTATGTCTAACGTCACATTGCCGAGTTCAGCTGATTCTTTATCAGAGTTAAGTGCCTGGAATCCATCTACCCCACACCCCAGCCTTTCTTATTATGTATGCCATTTGTTGTGTGCGAGAGTGGGCAAATAGCAGGACCAAAAGTTACTCCATGTCCTCGAGGAGCCCTCCGTCATATGCAACCCTTGTCAATCCCGAAAAGAAGAACCATTTCCGACACCATAGGTGGCAGGTCACCAGATCCGATCGAAAGACATGCCATTCAGGGGAGTAACACTTGGGTCTTAATTAAAAAACTATTGAGTCTATCAAGAAGGAGTGATACTGCTCTTCAATTACATATTATTTAATGCCAGCGATAGTTTCGATATCTCAGAATAATGATAAACATTTGGACCGATAGCTCTGTTTGGTGGGATTTGAACTTAATAATAAAGAAATAAACGTTTTAATTTATCAAAATGCTAAATAGTTTAGGTGCTTTTGCTTTATTTCCTGTTATCGAATCATTTACTGCAAGCAATAGTTTCGATAACTCTCCTATAACCTCTCTCCATTAACTCACCAATAATCCACATATTCAAACTACTTTAGTGCAGATGCTTTTCAACCAGTAATTAGTGCCTTCAAAAGGTATATTAATCGAATCATTTTATGCAAGCAATAGTTTCGATATTTCAGAATGCTAG
The DNA here is from genome assembly GCA_018905715.1 of Drosophila lini. Classification (NCBI taxonomy): domain Eukaryota; kingdom Metazoa; phylum Arthropoda; class Insecta; order Diptera; family Drosophilidae; genus Drosophila; species Drosophila lini. The sequence continues at coordinate 7,992 of JAEIIL010024273.1, read as the reverse complement.
TGAACCGATATTCTGATAACTCAAGTTTTTTGCAGTGATTGTCTTAGTTCAAAACGAGCTTTTTAATATGAAAACAATTTTTTACGATGGCTTTGATAACTATTACTAACATGCAATTGTTTTGATAAATATTTAAGAAATGCGATTTTTTTTATAAATATTGATAAATTTCGATATATTTTCGATAATTGCAAGTAAGATTCTGATAAATACTGATATTCCTGATAATTAATCTTTAACGAGATAGATTAACCTTTTACCCGCTTGACTTTTGGCAGAAATCTCAGGATTATGGCCGGTAAAGCTTAAGTGTTTTATAATCCCATACAACACACCCTGGAAATTAAATTCCAACAATAGTTCCACCTCGGGATTATTCAAGGGAGCCTGCTTGGCTTAGTTTCTCTTTCCCCTATTCGCACTACATAATCCAGGGTATATTCCACTTCGATTCCCCCGACCATCGACCGGGCCTATCCGCAGCTAAGAGCGAAATGAGAGATTTGCGAAGAGATTTACGCGCACAACACCAAAATGAACTTTTGTGTGTAAATTTATGTGCAGCTCAAGGCGGGGGGAGAAGCTAAGTAACTAACGCCATTAGATGCTTAGTTTTCACATCAACCTCCTCCCCAGTCCGGAGTCCGGAGTCCGGACGAACCACTTGGAGCTATGTATCTCGGCATTTTTATTGCTGCATTCCGGGTAACAAACATCAAAACATCGCAGAAATCATCGCTTAAGCCGGGGGCGGGGGTGCCGCGCCTTGGCTCTGGCAGGTGGACCCGGAGGAGAGGGGACAGATTGGGCCAAGACTGGGATTGGGTTTGACGGAGGGAGATTAAGTGCGGAATGTGCCTGTAAATAGAAATAAAATGCTGCACTTTAATCTGTGCCGGAATGCGGGCAATCGACCGGGAAGTAGGCATCCACTTCACCCATTTGGCCAGTCAACCCATCAAATTCATTTCTCACCTCCGCGCCAAAAAGTAGGCAACACAGCAGCAGCAGCAGCAGCCAAATTGTGATTACATTTGGCACATGAATATTCAATGGACTTGTGCGGCATAATGGCATAAGGGAGGTGTGCGAGTGTGTGTGTGTGGGGGGGGGGGAATTGTGAAAATAAAAGTGCAAATTGTTGTTAGGCAGCTGCGAGTCCCGACGAAAAAAGAACAAGCTCAAGTCAATGAGGCAAGGCCTTAAAATGGCTTTTACGGCTACCAAAAAACATCAACTTTATGCCGCCGCATCAAATGCACCTGATGACTGAGTAATTGGATCCAAATACTAGATACCACAACCAATTTCTCCTTGACCTCCTCCCGTCTCTCACTCTCCCTTTATTAATTAAAGCCAGCCTAAACAACATTTAGTGTGTGTGTGTGTGTGCTCAGTATATATACACTGGCGTTAGCCAGGTCAAGTCGGTGGGGGGGGAAAGGCAAATAAGCGGCCAATAAAATATTATTAATACGCCAACGAGTACACATAGAGAAAAGCAGCGAAGCTTATTATTAATTTGATGTGTTGAAGCCACTTATCAAAATTGAGGGTTTTAACGCATTTACTAGGACCCGTGTTTGTATAACTTATTTTTCCCCATGTCCTCTCATCCTTATCGCCCACAATCGGCGGGAGTGATGGAAATGGAAATAGCCAGGGTAATGTGGAAATGGGAAATGGGAAATGCGAAATGAGGCGGAGCTGGCGTTGGGAAATTAGCAGCGACGCGTCCACTCATCACCGGACATCGGCGAGCAAAGCAAGCAGTTGGGTGTGTTTTAGCCATAAATTTATTAACTTAGTGTCACATTTATGGCCACTCCGACAACCGCCAACACCGAAGGACGTTGGAGAGCTGGCCCTGCCCCCCCTCCTCCTCCTCTAATACCTCCTTTAAAATCCACTTGAAAATCCGCTGACCGATGAGTAATTGATGAGGCAGTTATTTAAGCCAAGGCACAGAGATTGTTACGTTTCTTTACACTTTTAAATGCCTTAAATTTGGTTCTTTTTAAATGCAATTTTGTTTCAATTTAATCGATAGCTTCGTGCCAACCTGAGGGAGCCCTTTAAATATTTATCAGCACTATTAATGGATTATTTTGTATGTGTGCGCAACAATGCACTGTAATCCGCTTAAATAAATCCCTTGCTTTGTAAGACTTTTAATGAAAATCAATTTCAATGTAAGGGCTTTACTAATTAAAAATGTAAGCTTGCTTGATTTTTACAAGTCCCCCTGAAAAAAAATGCAGCTGTAGGGGTGCCATTTAATGGAAATAATATAAAATAATCATAATTATGACAGCAAACCAGCTGTAAAATCAACCACTGCACTTGTCTTCTTTTATAAAATACAGCCAAAGTAATTTAAATATTAAAATAATAAAATTAATGATAAAAAAAAAAACAATAATGCCTATTATCAATATAAATTAATGTTTATCAGAAAATATTTTAAATTAAAGCATTAATAAGGGAATAATTATCAATAAAAATATGTAATTCAAGCAGTAAAGGATAACTGGTCTTGGAGTGGCCCAAAAATCACTTTCCTAGCTATCAAATTCACCATAAATTAGTTAATTTTACAATGTTAAATTTTGCAGCAATAGTTAAGACACATTTTAAAAGGTTTGAAGAAACCAAACGATTTCTGTAGCATCCTTAATTGCTTTGGATTTAAAATCAATTACAAATAAAAAGAAAATGATCAATAAAATAAAGCGCTTCCTTTGGAAAGGCCAACATATTGTAGCATACTTTTCGATAGCAATTAAATTGGTTTCAATTCCTGAATGATTTCTAAGCCTTCTCATTCTATATCACTTTTTGTACCTATATCTCCATCTATTTAACTTTTTGCTCCCAAGGAGCTCCACCTGCCCCCCAAAGACGTGTATCCATATGTATGCATCGTGGCATCTCAACCCCTCGGATTAGACGAGCAATTCCGAGGCCTAAGTCCGAGCATATTTAAAGTAATTCCCAAATCCAGGTCTGGCTCATTTGTCAAGTTGGCTTAGCCACCGGGCTTAGACGAACTTGTGGGTGGAATTTTGTTTTTCTGGCAGAAACACGAATATATACACATCCGTACATATGGACAGAGTAGAGGACACCCCCTCGGATCATTAATTTGCCCACGTTGTTTCACCTGTTGTTTTACGTGTACGCGGTTACCGTTCGATCGGAACAGCAGTCGTCGTTACCGTTATCGTCGCGGCCAGCCAACAGATGAACCAGTTCCCACCATTTTGGCCCTGGCCATAAACGCGACCACATAAGCACAGGGTTTAATCACAACAAATTCACAGAGATCGGACTTACATTTACTGCGCTGCAACTGTTTGGGTGAATTAGGACGCTGTACTGCAAGTTTCCAAAAACATGGTGCACTCAAAANNNAAAAAAAAAAAAAAAAAAAAAAACAAAAAACTATCTAAAGTAGCTATGCGACGCGTTCTACGCTTCGAGATCCGTTCGTTTGAATCTAACGGTACTGAGCACTGAGTCTATCTCCCTCTCTCTGACCCGCTTCCGCTTGCCACACTGTCGCTCTGTCCCGCTCTGGCTAAGGAGGCTGAGGAGGCTACCAACAGCTACGCAGTCTCGCGACCAACTGAAGCCCCATGAGCTCCAGCAAAGGCATTTAAGCAGCAGGTCCCGTTGCGCTGGCCGCAGGACGAGGTAGCCGGCAGCACTTTATAATGCTTTGTGGAACAGCTGGCAGCAGGCGGAAAGCTCAGTAAGCTGCTCGGGGGGCGGCAAAGCTCTCCTCGCTGTCGCAGCTGTTGGCAATGCCGACACTAACCGAGAATAAGAGAAAGTAAGAGAGAGCTTTGCTCTTGCCTCTGTTTACGTACGGGCGTGGGAAGCGTAGACGGCGTTACTTTGACAGCTCCCCCTTTGCCAGGGCTGGCAAAAAGTGACAGTTCACACTGCGATGCGAATCCGGGGATACTGTGCAGTCAAGAAAAAATGTTAAAAATGCACATAGAAATATATATAATATATGTTAGATAGTGAACCAAAAGTCCCTAGTAAAACGAAGCAATTATAAAAAAGAAAGAAAGCTCATTTCGGCAGGCCAAAGTTTTAAATTGATTTATTAAGAGCGATATAAAAATACAATAAGCTGAAAATGCTTTTGGCAGAATAAATAAAATTTTGAATAAATAAATTTAAATCCATAATTTTATATTATCATTTTTGGGAATATGTAAAGCTTATAAATACAAGAACTAAGCCAAAAACGCATTAATTTGAATTCAAAAAGCTGCCCTAAACTAGATTTAATAAGGTTATTCATTCTGCATCTGAATTTATGAATTAAAAAGTATTAAACCAAAATTCCCAATTTTTGAGAATTTTACGACGGAACTAACCCCTTATAAAATGTTCCATGGTTAAAACAATTTTTTTACAAAACAAAGTTTCAAAAAACCATAAATAAATGAATAATTTATTATTTTCAATTCGAAAAGCAGTGTTGTGTTAATTTTTATTAGGTTAACAAATCTTAAAATACCTGATTAAAAGAAAATAAAATAATGCCAATTTTTGATAATTGATTTTAAATAAAATTAAAAAAAATGGGTACAAATTTTTGGGACAAATCAAAAATGCATTATTTTCAACTCGAAAAGCGGTGTTGTGTTAGTTATCATTATGCCAACAAATCTACTTACCTATGTAATTTAACAACTAAAACTAACTAACTAAAACTATATTTTTACCAACTTTTGATGATTTTAACGAAAAATCATTTTTGCTTTCCGACTTGTCTAAAAAGGCTAGCCTTTTGATGCTGAGCAAGAATTTATATGAAATGGAAATGATAATAATATAATAATAATCATAAATTTTGCCAGCCTATTGCCAGCGGAAATGTACTTTCCCACGACCAGCAGAAGCATAATGCCCGCATGGCTGTGGCCACTACTAGTAGGAGCACCCGCTGACCCGTCCCTGGAACTCAAAGAAATGCAGAGATTCGCCTCCGTTCAAACTAAATTTATTGCAGATCAGCTGAGAGGACGCTACACTCGGTTGTCCGGCCACACGATGCCCTCGATGTAGCTGAGGAAGGAGGAGACGCGCGTGTAGAGGCCGGGTGTTTTGGTGGCGCAGCCAAAGCCCGAGGAGATCACGCCCAAAACCGAGTAGATGCCATCCTCGATGTTCACCTCCCGGATGAGCGGGCCACCGGAATCACCCTGGCAGGCGTCCTTCCTCTGCTTCGAGTCCGCCGCGCACAGCAGCGAGTCGATGATGCCCCTCTTCAGGGCCCGAATGGTGCTCGGCTGCTCCGCAAATGAGGCGTTGCACTTGTCCACCGGCACCAGGTCCAGGCCAGCGCGCAGCAGGATCTTTGACCGGGCCCGATCTGTGGTAGTTTTGTAGTTTCAATAGTTAGGAATAAAGTTAGGCTATAGCTTCTCCTTACTGGTCACATTCAGGACACCCCAGCCGGCCACAAAGATCTTGGAGTCCAGCGGCGGATCAGCAGTGTCCGTGTAGAGGCAGGCGGGCCGAATGTTTTCCGTCTCCCTGGCCTCCTCGGCCAGTTCCAGGATGGCAATATCGTTGTACTTGCTGCTGCTCACATAGTCTGGATGGATGTTGAGGTTGGCCTAAGGGACAAGGAGGACTATGAGCCACTTCTAGAGGGTCTAGTTAAGACCAGTATCCTTACCACGTTGATATCCTGATAGTCCCGGTCGGGCTTCTCAATGTTCACTGCTCCCAGACGGACAAAGGACGGCGTGGTGCTGTCACTGTTGACACAATGGGCGGCGGTCAGGACGTACCTGCTGGCAATGAGTGATCCTCCGCAGCGGAAGTCCACGGTTCCGAATGTAGTGTAGGCAATGGCCGCCATGTGTGGATAAACGCCCAGCTCCACGGGCACACCGCCCAGGATGTGAGGCGTTATGGGTTTGATTATGTCCTTCGACCTGAGCTTTGTGCAGGCTGTGGGTGAAACATGGCAAGGGCTTAGTCAACGGTTAAGAGAATCTAGGCATTTCCCAATTGACTTTGACCCCGGATGATGCAGTGAAAACCCAAGCCCGAGATAATGATTGTCAAAGGGGGAATCACCTGCCACCGCCGGACGCTCGGCATTGTCCGGAACATTCACTCGCGAGGTGGGGCTGACCGGGTTGACTGGACTGACTGTCGTCGTTGTTGTTGGCCTGCGTATAGAGAAAAGGGCATTAGCTTTCGAGGCTGACGATGGCTTCCGCCTCAGACAGAGACTGCATGCGACTCCCTGGCTAAGGCCAACTGATGTCCATGCCGTAATCAAGGTCAGACCAACCGCAAATCGGGCAAAGTAAAGTTCCTGGGACTCGGACTCGGACTCGGACGCGGACTCGGACGCGGACTCGGACTTGGACTTGGATCGACGAACTCGACTTCATCGTCCAGGTCGTTGCTGGGCTCCCTCCAGATAGGCGGCTCCAGCTGTCTGTCCTGTCCACGGAAGCGAAAGGGTTCGAATGGATTCCTCACTGTCGCTGGCCCGGGTGTGGGTGCGGGTGTGGGCTGTCTCGTGGGTGGGTGCACCTCCCGGGCAGGCTCTATCTGCATTCCCTGCTGACGCAGACGATCGTTGACCAGATGGATAAGGTTCTGGTCACCACGATCTCTGGGACTCTGTGGTTGCCTGTTGGAACGGGGTGTGGTCATTGGCCGGTTGACTACAACACGTGGCTCGTTTTTGGAGTTGTCCCAACTCCAGGGAGCGGTGGGTCTTGGAGGAGCTATGCCCCAGGGACCTACTCTCTGGGTGGGCATCTTCATGGATTCGTGGGTCTTCTGGGGCTTCACGGTGGTGGTGCTGAGCAGCTTGTTAAAGTCGAAGAAGTCCAGGTTCTCGTCTAGCCGCGGCTCCCGCTCCCTAGGCGGCTGGGAGACTGGCTCCCGATCCCGATTCCGATCCCGTTCCCTGCTGGGCTCGGAGCTGGTAGAAACTGGCGGCTTAGAAGGAGGAGGCAAGGGTGACGAAGACGGCAAAGGAGCTGGCAATTGACCTTGACTGTTGGGGTGAAACGGGATTAATCCTGGAGCGGCCAGGGCGGCATGCAACATCGGCGGGCACAAAGCTTAGGCGGGACACACACACAAACGGACGGCGAACAAAAGCGAAACATGGAACATGGACCGGGGAGGACACGCTTACTCAGTGGAACAGCAGGGCGCTATGGGACAGCAGATGTTCTCCTCGATCAGCCCCAGGCCACAGCTGGGCACCTGGCTGGGTGACAAGGCACCCGACTTGAGGTAACCCTCGATGGTGTCGCAGGCGGAAGATCCGCGGCAAATGCCGGGCAGATCCATCGGCAGCTTGCAGTCGTCGCCCTCTGCAACAAAGGAATACAAAGTTAATTACGTAAAATAATGCGGAGAAGTCTCCGGAGACGGAACACTTACCATCCGCAACCGCTGGCCTGTAGCAGCCGGCGAGCAGCAGGAGACCAAGGAGGAGCCACCGCCTCCTCGCCGAGGGCATCTTCGGAAATCTGGAGTTCGAGGATTTATTAAAAGTGTAACAAAGGAAAGGCAATCTCTAAGAGGGACTCGAAAGCCGGGGTATGGTGTTTATTTTCAATTAAATTCTTTCTCTCTGCTGATTACAGTAAGCCATTGACCCACTTATTTTTATTATTATTTTTTATTACTTTGCGCGGACACACAAACAGTAAAAGATCTCTGCGTGACTTTACTCGGGGATTTGCCAGATTTTTAAAGTCATTCTGGAGAAGTATTCTCTCTGGCTCTCTTTCCCTCGCTCTCGTTCTTTTCTCCCTCTCATTCTCATTCTCCTTCTTCTACTCCCTCCTATTTGACTTGGTCAATTCTTCTCCAGGGAGAGATGAATCACTCAAGGCATCTGAGATTCCAACTCTTCTTATAAGCAAAAAAATGTCTGATAAGACAAATATTCCATACTTTTGGTCAGTATCAACAACCGAATCG
>JAEIIL010024265.1:0-49148 GCA_018905715.1 Drosophila lini | reverse complement strand
GTTATTGCCCACATGCTCCAGGTGAAGGCCAAGGATGTGCAACTACAGGTGAGACTTTTTGAGGTGGTATAATTTGACTTAATATAAACCACCGCATACAGGTTCGCAGGCTGGGCGGTGGCTATGGATCCAAGATTTCCCGTGGTAACCAGGTGGCCTGCGCCGCTTCTCTTGTAGCCTACAAGCTGACTCGACCCGTTCGCTTCGTCCAATCGCTTGAATCCATGATGGACTGCAATGGCAAGCGGTGGGCCTGCCGCTCCGACTATCAGTGCCACGTCAAGTCCAATGGCAAGATTGTGGGCTTGACCAACGATTTCTACGAGGATGCTGGCTGGAGTCCCAACGAGAGCCCCATCGATGGTCACTCGACGAATACAGCTATTAATTGCTATGACCTTACTAAAGACAACTTCAAAAACAACGGCAATGCGGTGTTGACGGATGCCCCCAGCTCCACCTGGTGTCGCGCTCCAGGAACCGTGGAGGCTATTGCCATGATGGAGAACATCATTGAGCACGTAGCCTTCACCGTGCAGAAGGATCCGGCGGAAGTGCGACTGGCCAACATTTCCGCGGAAAATAAGATCTCCGAGCTGCTACCCCAGTTCCTTCAGTCGAGGGATTATGCGCAGAGAAAGCAGGAGATCGCGGCGCACAATGCCAAGAATCGCTGGACGAAACGAGGCCTTGGCTTGTCAGTTATGGACTATCCCATCTTCTACTTTGGGCAGTACCCGGCAACAGTGGCCATCTACCATGTTGATGGTACAGTCGTGGTTACCCATGGCGGCATAGAAATGGGACAAGGTAAATAATCCCTGGTTTTTTCTAAAAACTTGATTTATAAAATTAAATTATTTATAGGCATGAACACGAAGGTGGCTCAGGTGGCCGCCTACACCCTGGGCATCGACTTGAGCTACATCAAAGTGGAATCCTCGGACACCATCAACGGAGCCAACTCGATGGTCACTGGCGGAGCCGTGGGCAGTGAAAGCCTTTGCTATGCCGTACGCAAGGCCTGCGAGACCCTCAACGCTCGGCTGCAGCCGGTGAAGAAGAAGGATGACAGCTGGCTGAAGACAGTGGAGGCGGCCTACGCTCAGTCCATCAACCTAATCGCTTCGGATCACTACAAGGAGGGTGATATGCAGAACTACCATGTCTACGGTCTGTCTCTGACGGAAATTGAGCTGGATGTGCTCACCGGAAACAGCCAGATCAAGCGCGTGGATATCGTGGAGGATGCCGGAGAGAGCCTGAGTCCGTACATCGACATTGGCCAAGTCGAGGGTGCCTTCGTCATGTGTCTGGGTTACTGGCTGAGTGAGCAGTTGATATACGACCGCGAGACGGGTCGCCTGCTGACCAACCGCACCTGGAACTACAAGCCACCAGGGGCCAAGGACATCCCAATCGATTTCCGTATCGAACTGATCCAGAAACCCAATCCCACCGGGTCGGGCTTTATGCGTTCCAAGGCCACCGGAGAGCCACCGTGCTGTCTGGCCGTCAGCGTAGTCTTTGCCCTACGGCAGGCCTTGGAGTCTGCCCGCCAGGATGCGGGACTTCCCAGGGAGTGGGTTCGCCTGGGAGCTCCCACAACTCCGGAAACTCTAGTGTTGAATGCTGGTCACGAAGCAGCTAGTTTCAAGTTGAAGTAAATCAATAAATTTATGTTTTTTTGCATTTTTCTAATATCCAATATATTTGAAATATATACGTTTTCATACAAAATAAAATAAAACCCGACAAACAAGGCGAATGCCTTAAACTAACTGCTGTATTTTTCGCTTTGTTCATTTTATGATGCTGTTCAAGCGGTAAATAGCACCATTGAGGTTCCTCTTGAGTGCGTAGACATCGAAAACTGTTTTTAGCTGCTTTGCCCGAGGACCCCTCTGCTCTGGCAGCCAATCCCTTGAGACCATAAAGAACTATCCAGTTGCACAGCCTATGCTCAAGCTGGAGGGTGAGATTAGTTTCCTTAAAAAGATATTTATTTGAGTAATTGATATTTATTATTCATCTTTAGGTATCATTCAATGCTCTGGTGAAGCCTCGTTCCATTATTTTTGCAAATGTTTACATTTCCAACTCAATGAAAGTATAATCCACCGAAAATAAGTTAAATGTGAGCAAAAGCTCTAGCTTTCCAGTTCTCGGTATGACTGCCAGAATGCCTCCAAGTTGAGTCCCAGCTATGTTTAGAAAGCTGAACAAAACAAAATCGTCTAAACAAACCATATACTGATGAAGCTCTCCGGTTGTTTCGCCCCGAGGGAGAGTGTTGGAATCGCCGGAGCGATAACGTTTCCGAGTGTTATGATCTAACGCTGAGTGGGGAGTGTGAGAGAGCACACGGTAGTTATGAGCGGGGGCTGGCGAACTTGAACTTGGGCACGCGAGAGTCTCTTTTGGGGCCCGGAGAACGAATAAATAGCGGACGCGGAAGGTTCCAGCCTACAGTCGCTAGGAGATCGGCGTGTAAAAAGCACGCGAGCTACAAGTGGCCCTGTTACCTCGTCTGGTGAAATAAATAGTTTCCAAAACCCACTCCATCACAAATTTTCGGAACTCGGTCGCCAATTGAAGACGAGAAAGGCTGCAATTAATTTCACAACAATTCCGAGTCTTTATACAGTTTCAAGTGATCCGAGGACTTATATAAAGCCCAGATAATGGCTGGAAAAATAACAATCAACGGCACCAGCTATGAAGGTGTGTATAGACATGGGCTTGTGGGCAGTTAATTGCTAGTAGATTTAAAAAGGCTGCCTGTCAATCAAGAGATTGCATAGACAACGAACTGAAACGCGAAAAACTACGTATTGACTATGAAATAACTAATGTTTGGAAGTTCCATTAGTATACTGTACGGTGACAGAGACTAATTATGATGGTTCAAAATTTGTATAGTTCTAATTTGTAGAGGGTCTGAAGAACTTAAACTTACAGCTCTACCAAGACCGAAAATATTTAAAGATTGGACTTTGAGGCCTAGGAAAAGCAATTAAGTATATTTCAATATGTATATACATTAACTACACAGTAGTTCTATAAGTTATTGGACAGCAGATATTTAATACAAATGTTTTGACATGTTGTGACGCCTTTTGCGATTTAGAGGAGGGACTGATTAGATAAGTTGTACAGCCCCCCACTTACGCCGACTACCAACTCCCTTCTCCCCTTAGTTAACCTGGCTGCCCTGCCGGCGGATATCTCGCTGAACACCTTTATTCGGGAGCATGCCGGGCTCACGGGCACCAAGTTCATGTGCCAGGAGGGCGGCTGTGGTGTCTGCGTGTGCACTCTAAGCGGCCTCCATCCGGAGACCGGAGAGCCACGTACTTGGGCGGTCAACTCCTGCCTCACTCTGCTGAACACCTGCCTGGGACTGGAGGTCACAACCTCCGAGGGTCTGGGCAGCAAGCGGGCCGGCTACCATGCCATCCAGGAGCGTCTGGCCAAAATGAATGGCACCCAGTGCGGCTACTGCTCGCCGGGCATAGTGATGAACATGTACGGCCTACTGAAGTCCAAGGGAGGCAAAGTCACCATGGCGGAGGTGGAGAACTCCTTCGGCGGCAACATCTGTCGCTGCACCGGATACCGTCCCATCCTGGATGCCATGAAGTCGTTCGCCGTGGACAGCAACATCAAGGTGCCGGCTGAGTGCATTGATATCGAGGATCTGAGCACCAAGCAGTGCCCCAAGACGGGTCAAGCCTGCTCGGGAAGCTGCAAGAAGCAGCAGCCGAAGGGCAGCCAGCTGTATGCCGACGGCAGTCGCTGGAGCTGGCCCGATAATCTGGAGCAGCTCTTCGCGGCCTTGCAGGGAGCCATTAAGGAGAAGCTGCCCTACATGCTGGTGGCGGGCAATACGGCCCATGGAGTCTACAGGCGGCCGCTGGACATCAAGGCATTCATTGATGTGTCCGGCCTGGCAGAGCTAAAGGGTCACAAGCTGAGCGCCGATAACTCCTCCCTGACCCTTGGCGGAAACTTGAGCCTAACCGAGACGATGGAGATCTGTCGCCAGTTGGAGAAGACCAGGGGTTTCGAGTACCTGTCCCAGGTGTGGCAACATCTCGATTGGATCGCCAATGTCCCGGTGCGCAATGTAAGTCGAATTTATATTGTCTTATCAGCTGTAAGCCCTCCACTTCTATCTTATCATGATTATTTCAAAACACCTTGAGTACTAGTTGTTTATCAATTCATTTCTCATTAACCCAGGCTGGCACTCTGGCGGGCAACCTGGCCATTAAGCACGCCCACCCCGAGTTCCCCTCGGACGTCTTCATCGTGCTGGAGGCCCTGGACGCCCAGGTGATCGTCCAGGGGGCGGTGGACAAGCAGGAGACCGTTAGCCTGGCCAGCTATCTCGGTGCCGCCAGCGAGGGAAAGATTATTCGCGGTCTGGTGCTGCCGGCGTATCCCAAGGAGCGTTTCGCGTTTGATTCCTACAAGGTGAGTTTTTAACTCAAAATAAGCTAAAATAGAGCTCTTAAATAATGCATTCCTTATTTATCAGTGGAGTCTAAAGACACTGTTATCTTAAGATTTTAGGATCAGAAAAATTAGATAAGATAATAGGAAAACCATTTTTAGCTTTCAATAAGACAAATTCCTAATCTGCACTTTGACTCTTCTTCATTCACAGATCATGCCGCGTGCCCAGAATGCCCATGCCTATGTCAACGCAGCCTTTTTGCTGGAACTGGAAGCCGATTCTAAGGTGAAGAGTGCCCGTATATGCTTCGGCGGCATCAATCCCGAGTTCGTGCACGCCACGGCCATTGAGAAGTTGATGGTTGGAAAGAATCCCTTCGAGAATGGACTGGTGGAGAAGGCTTTCGGACAGCTGTCCGAATTGCTGCAGCCCGATGCCGTCCTTCCAGATGCCTCGCCCATCTATCGTCGGAAGCTGGCCTGCGGCCTCTTCTACAAGTTCCTCTTGAAGACCGCGGCCCAGCGAAAGCAGGGACTGGCCAGTCGCTATGTGACCGGAGGATCTCTACTCCAGCGACCGGTTTCCAGTGGCCAGCAGAATTTCGAGACCTTCCAAGAGCACTATCCGATTACCAAGGCCACGGAGAAGCACGAGGGCCTGATTCAGTGCTCCGGCGAAGCCACCTACTCCAACGACCTGCCCACCCAGCACAACCAGCTGTGGGCGGCTTTCGTGACAGCCAAGAAGGTGGGCGCCAAGGTCACCAAAGTGGATCCACAGCCGGCCCTGGCTATTTCCGGAGTGGTGGCCTACCTGGATGCCAAGGACATTCCCGGAGCCAACTACATTGGACCCAAGGTCAGGGATGACTTCTTCTTCCCGCAGGACGAGGAGCTCTTCGCCTCGGGCGAAATCAAGTTCTATGGACAGCCGGTGGGCATGATCCTCGCCAACTCCAACTCGCTGGCCAACCGGGCTGCGGAGCTGGTAAAGCTGAGCTACGAGGGCGAAGCCAAGGAGCTGCTGCCCAGCCTGAAGCACGTGCTGGAGAAGATCGGTTCTGAGGCCGGCGACAGCAAGCGTCTCGAGCAGAAGATTAAGTCCACCATTGACGTGCTCCAGCTGGAGGAACCCTTCGACGTGAGCTCCTCTGGGCATCTGGACATGGGCCTGCAGTACCACTACTACATGGAGCCGCAGACCACGGTTGTGCTGCCCTTCGAGGGCGGAATGCAGGTGTACGCGGCCACCCAGTGGATGGATCTAACGCAGGACGTAGTCGCCAACATACTGAACGTCAAGAGCAACGAGGTGCAGGTGAAGACGCGCCGCATCGGAGGAGGATACGGTGGCAAGGCCACCCGGTGCAACGTAGCCGCCGCCGCTGCCGCTGTGGCTGCTCACAAGCTTAACCGACCCATTAGGTTCGTCCAGTCCCTGGAGTCCATTATGACCACTCTAGGCAAGCGCTGGGCCTTCCACTGCGACTACGACTTTTTCGTCCAGAAGTCCGGCAAGATCTCGGGGATTGTGAGCCGCTTTTACGAGGATGCGGGCTACCTGTCCAATGAATCGCCCATCGGCCACACCGTGCTCCTGTCCAAGAACTGCTACGAGTTTAGCGACAACTACAAGCTCGACGGCTACCTGGTCTACTCCGACTCGCCTTCCAACACGCCTTGCCGAGCTCCGGGCTCCGTGGAGGGCATCGCCATGATGGAGAACATCATCGAGCACATCGCCTTCGAGACCGGCCTGGATCCGGCGGATGTGCGCTTTGCCAATCTGCTTCCCGCCCACAAGATGGGCGAAATGATGCCGCGCTTCCTGGAGAGCACCACGTACAGGGAACGCAGGGCACAGATTATCGCCCACAACAAGGAGAACCGATGGCACAAGCGTGGACTGGGCCTGTGCATCATGGAGTACCAGATTGGCTACTTCGGACAGTACCCCGCCACGGTTGCCATTTACCACAGCGATGGCACCGTGGTGGTCTCCCACGGAGGCATCGAGATGGGACAAGGTGAGTAATGGAAAAGGATATAACGATTTCTGACTTGTTTAATGTTTTTATTCACTTTTTTTGCTATCCGCCAGGCATGAACACGAAGATCTCGCAGGTGGTAGCCCACACCCTGGGCATCCCGATGCAGCAGGTGCGCATCGAGGCGAGCGACACTATCAACGGAGCCAATTCCATGGTCACTGGAGGAGCGGTGGGCAGCGAAACACTGTGCTTCGCGGTGCGCAAGGCCTGCGAAACCCTCAACCAGCGGCTGGAGCCGGTGCGCGAGGAGGTTAAGCCGCAGGACTGGCAGCAGCTGATCAAGGAGGCCTACAACCGCAAGATCAACCTTATCGCCAGCGACCAGTGCAAGCAGGGTGACATGGACCCGTACTCCGTCTGCGGCCTCTGCCTCACGGAGGTGGAGCTGGACGTGCTCACGGGCAACTACATTGTGGGTCGCGTGGACATCCTGGAGGACACCGGCGAGAGTCTGAACCCCAACGTTGACATTGGCCAGATCGAGGGTGCCTTCATGATGGGCCTGGGCTACTGGACCAGCGAGCAGGTGATCGTGGATCCGCAGACGGGCGAGTGCCTCACAAATCGCACCTGGACGTATAAGCCGCCAGGAGCGAAGGACATACCCACGGATCTGCGCATCGAGCTGCTGCCCAAGAGCCCCAACAAGGCCGGCTTTATGAGGTCCAAGGGTGAGTTGTGCCCTAATTCCTTTTAGAACATTTTATTGAGGAGAATCTCTCTCGATTTTTAGCCACTGGCGAACCCGCCATCTGTCTGTCCATCGCGGTGGCCTTCGCCCTGCAGCAGGCCCTGCAATCGGCCCGCGATGACGCCGGAGTGCCCAAGTCCTGGGTGACCCTCACCGCCCCGATGACCCCCGAGCTGCTGGTCCTCCACGCAGGCACAGAGCCCGGCCAGCTCAAGCTGAACTAAGCGGAGCTGTAAGAGGAGGAGGCGACTCTCCTTGGCGTGGGACACGGCACGTGGCCGCGATGGGAACGCTCCGATAAGCACGCCAAGATAACCTGCCCTTACACCCGCACTTAACCTAGCGGAGCGGCTTACCAGAGACTAGCAGACATGGTGTTGTGTGCACAATAAATTAAAAACTTATCCAACGCTTAATCCAAATGACATTCATTGCTAGCCAGCCGGAGGCCTGGGTCAACAGAAACGGAGCCCCTGCCCAGCCTGTTGTGAATTTACATTTCGCCGGTCTCTTTTTAACGCTTAACACCTCAACACCCGGCCACACCCCGCGCCGAAGAGCTCTTCATTAATTTTAACATAAATTTTTGTATAGAAATTTTGTGCCACACGGAGCGTTAAGAAGGGCAGCGAAAGCGGGGGTGGGCTAGGAGCTGGGGTGGCTTGCGGTCATGCCAGAAGGCCAGGCGGTCCTAATGGATTTTTCAAATATCACCAACTGCTGTGCCGTTAATGAGCACATCCCTCTAACGACACTGTTCGATTGACACACTCCACGCCGGTCAAAGGATGTGGCAGCCTTAATCGCGGCAATTGACAGTCTCTGAGGCATAGCGTTATGATATCCCCGACATGCACATCTAGTTAGAGTAGAACGAGCCGGGTTTACCTATCCAAGGGTAGGAAAAAGCCCTTAATGGTAATTAAATTTAAAAAATATATATATACATTTTAAACAGAAAAGTTCCTTAAATTTTATAAAAAACAAGAATTGAAACTGAATTCGGGAAGCCTAAATTTGTATACCCTTGCAGTTTTTCAAAGGACCATGGCTTCGAATCAAAAATCGATCAAAGCTCAGCCAAAAATGCATTAATTTCCGTTCGGAAAACTTATCTAAGCTAATTTGTTCTATGTTAAGTGAACCCAATATCTTTAAAAGTTTTTTCAAAGAAAGGGATATTCAATTATTTTTTGTTCAAACGAACACTGGCTGTTGTAACCAATACCTTGATTTTTTATACTTACCATAATGAACTTAATATCCTTAAAATATAAATTTCACTAGAAATATTTTTTTGCAGCTTTGAAGGTTAATTAATATGTAATAAGTAAAGTAATGGCAGGTGCTCCACCAGATATTTTATTTCTTGGAAGAAACTAGTATGGACGAGAAAAAGTCTTATAAGCAGCCTCGGGACAGGTGTTTCTATGGAGCCACGCCCTGCGATCTACTATAAATGCAAAGCCCTTTTTTCCTGCAGCTGCATTCTTCAACTAGAAATGAAGCTGCCCGGTTTAATAGCTGTTGCTCTGCTCAGCATTTGCTCCCTGGTATGGGGCAAGAACATCGACTACTGCAATACGCCGTATTGCAAACAGAATCACCTGGCCTGCCATAATCCGGATGTGAGATGAGCCAAAACCCGCAAATTAAGCTAAATGATTTTAGACCCTAATTTCCGCAGAAATTGAACGTAAGGTGCCCCCCAGGCTCCAAAGTCCTCCCGATGGAGAGGTTCCGCAACGCCGTGGTAACTGCCATCAACGAATTTCGCAACCTCATGGCCGGTGGAGGCGGAAAGTACCTCAAACCGGCGGCCAGCATGGCCCTTATGAGCTATTCTCCGGAGCTCGAGGAATTCGCCCGACTGGCAGTCATCACGTGCTCCACCGATAAGTTTTGCCTTAGCTCAAAGGACTTTTACTACGTGGGCTACATCCACGATGCCGTCTACTACGTCGGGCCACAGGAAGACTTGGAGGACCTGGAACTGATACTGCGCGTGATCCAAGACTGGACTTATAATGTGGACACCATCAATCTGAAAATGGGTATCTACCTGCCGTCTACTTTCGAGGATGTGTAAGGTTTTTTTTGGAAGGAATTGTTTAACCGACTTAAGTTTCCAAAACTAATCGAAGACTCCTTACAGAAACACCGTCAATGCTGCCCTGTTAATGGCGGAAAAAAATACCCACGTGGGCTGCTCGGCGTTGCGCTTCACACTGACTGAATACCATAACTTTGTATTCGCGTGCGCCTTCGGAACGGATCTCATGGTGCGAAAACCGATCTACCGGATGTCTGGAGTTGCGGGAAGCGCCTGCAAGTACCGTGATCAGACCTTTAAGAACCTTTGTTCCGCCGCGGAGAATTACGATAATGGAAAGGCCGTGCTCAATGCCACGATCTTTAAAGCCCCGGTAAACATCACAAGGACCCGCAAGCTATACATGGAAATCATTTAGGCAATGCTTGAAATAAACTTTAAATTCGGGTAAATTCGTTTGCGTTTTTTAGCCAGTTCCGCTGGCCAGACAAAGGTACACGCCCCCGGATACCCAATACGAAATCAGCGCACAAAAACAAACAGTTAACACCCAGACGCGGTCATGGAGGGCAGCTGGGAATCGGCGGAGGAGAAACAGCAGCCGGGAACAGACATTTCAGAGCAGCCTCGATAATCACAGGACGCATTTGCATAAAAACACGCTTCCGGGCTGATGTCCTTCGCATGCAAATGAAAACATTAGCGAGGCACACGCGCATTCGCATCCGCATCCGCATTCGCTATCCACTATCCGAATCTGCGAGATGCAGATACACGGCCAGCGACAGATACAGATACAGCTACAGCTACGGATACAAATGACACTCGTCGCCTTCGCCTCTTCCCTGCTTAAATATATATTTCAATTAAAATTTTACACACGAATAAATGCAAAGCCACGCCCAGCACATTAGATCCCCGTTCCCATCGTTCTCTTCGCCAAATCCCAGTCGCAATCCCACCCAGCTCCTGCTCCTGCTCCTGCTGATGCTGCCCTGGCAGTGTCCAACTTGTGTCGCTTGTTTACGAGCGTCTGAAGGCCACGAGTGCAGACAGCAGACACGGACATGGCCATAAAACGGTCCAAGCTCACAGGAAGGAGCAGGAGATGCAGATGCGCACGAAAGCGGATGAGGGGCAGGGATCAGTCCCAGCTACCATCGGTGCATTAAGGGGCGGGGCGCCAATGAAGCATGATGATGTCGCTCTGAATGTCCACGGAATTATTCAAAAGTTTCACCATGGCCAGAGTGCCAGAGACATTCGAGCGGAGCCCATGAAGCGACGAGTTTGGCATTGTGACAAGATGAACTGGCAGACTAGAGGGGCCAAAAGTCGTGGAGCCGAAGTGGACATAAACTGTTTATGCTGTGACCATAAGGAGAGTCGATTTCAGGTCAAGACATACCCCTCTAAGAGTTTACTGGTACAAGTTTAAAAATATTATACTACTAATGTAATATTGTAACCCTAAAGAAACCAATCCCCGAAGGAAAATCTTAAGGAACTATCATTTAAATCGAGTTTAGTAATATTAAAAATTAAGTTAATATTATCAATATTAAACTATTCTGTAGTCATAACAAAACCAGAAGACCACAGCTGTCATAAATAACATTTTCTGCCTGCAGTCCTATCTTTTATCCGCCAGTCTCTCAATCCCCCATTACGAGGGTTTCCATTTCACGTCGAGAGCTGTCCGGAGTCAACCATGAACTTGAACTTGCAACTGTAATAATAATAATAATGCAGATCCCGACTAACAATCCTTGCACCACCACTTTCAGAGCTGGAGCTGGGGCAGCTTTTATTTCTTTTTCATATCCAGCGCATCCTCATTCTGTCTGTCCCCGTCTGCGGCCATTGTCTGGCTTGCATTTCAAATTCTAAGCAAATTTGTCGTCCAACGGGGAGAAGGAGGAGGACCAGCAGCTGGAAATAGGAGGAAGTGGGCCTGCGCCGGGGTGTGAGCAGGCGCAACATTTTATGAGCGTGCCCGCGATGCAGCGACTCAGATATGACCAGGGAAACGTCTGCTCGGCGGGTAAAGCGACGCCCAACCGACTCCGACTGCTCCAGTTTCCAGAGCAACCTTTTCAATGGCTTCTACTCCTTCGGCACTCACAGAAATATATTTATCAAACAAATATAAAGATCAAACACTTCTAACATTAAGTTTGTCTCCAGATATAAATAATATAGAGAACTACACTTTTTTACATAAGCTATATCTTTAGCAGAATTTTTCTTTATTTATTATTCATATTAACTTTTGAAATCTTTTTTCTTTAAGTGCACGCGGACTGCTGGTGGTCCACAATGGTGTTGCGTCTGCTGCTGGCACACAAAGATGTCCCGGTGTGATTTATCGCCGGCAGAGCCGGGATAATGGCCACGTATTAAAATATCTGGCGCGCCCACAGGGCGTATGCTTATCGGAGGCGACACCGCCGACAAGGACGACGATGTGGCCGTCAAGGTCTAGACTCTAGACTCCTGCGGTGCAGCTGGTGGCTGCGCCAAGGATTTCGCCCGCGCATCTCCCCCGTTTTCTTGCAGTTTCATTTGCATTTCCCAGAGCGGAAAACTGCATGCAGTTTATTAAATAGGAAAAGGCGCTGGAAAAAAGCGGCTGCGAAGAATTAAGTACATCATCTCGGGCTGGCTTGATTGTCGACTGCGTTTGGCGCATATCCTGTGGGTAGGACACACTCGCATTGTCGGATTTTATGCCGCAGCGAGCGCCTTCGCCTCCATCTCATTCTCCGTTTCCTCTGGAGCTTAAATCGTGAGCCAAATACATAAAATCTACGCATGCATGTCTGGCTGTCCTGTATGAGTGTATGTGTGAGTGTATCCTTTGCCGCATCCTTTTCCACTTAATGCCGACTGCATTGTGCCCAGATACACACATGTGCATATACTTATGTACATATACTGGCTCAGCTCCGTGTGTATTTGATATCATTAAAATTTTGAGCTTGCCACTGCAGAGGCAGCCAAAGAAGCAGAAGAAGCAGCTTGTCCTTGCCATTGGTCCTGATATTGTCCCTTAACCCCGCACCTCGCACTTCGCATCTCGCCCCGATCCTGCCAGCGTCTGGCCAAACATGAATAGCAAAGTCTGGCCGCCTCCCGAAAAAAGGGGGGAACTATGCATTTATGATATGTATTTTCAAGTTTATTTGTTCAACGGACTTTGCACTGCTCGAGCGGGTTAAACTATTTCTGCATGTATGCACAAGTTCTGAGAATTAGGAGGAATTTTGCTTGGACAGAGGCAGGTTTGGTATCTGTGCCTTTTATTGCCACAGCTTTAAGGTTTATTTAACATTTCGGAGATGCAACATAAGTCGGGCTTTGCCCTAACAATACCTCAAAGCTTGGCTTGGTCTTGACTCTGGGAAAAGGCAAAACGTGCAAAGTGAAGTTTAATTAAATTTAAATCCAAATGGCTCTTAATATCCAGTCGCCTCTTTCATAATTAAAAAAATACGCAATATCCGATTTTTCAATAACCAAACCAACGGCCGCCGCCCAGTGGGAGACAAAGTCTGAGCAGCAGAAAGAAAATTCTACGTTCTGTTCACGGCCACGGCCATGCCCAGGACGAGAATCCGCTGCGGACGAGTGCGACTGATAGGCGACGACAAGGACAACGACTGCCAGTTGAAGAGGACAAACGGGCGTAACTCAATCTGTGGCTGTGCAAAAAGGAATATCCAACCAAACGCACTGCCGCAGGACAATGATAGCAGGATGTCCCCCGTCCAGTCGAAACAAAAAATGGTGCAAAAAACTCAGAAAAATAAAAACCAATCTCGTGGCCATTTGCTTATATACCCTGTACGATATTATGCTACATATATTGATATACTGTCGTGGGTATAAGGTAGAGGAAAAAATTTAAGAATTATAAAAGATATTATATGATAAAAATTGTATAGACATTTCGTTTCAAAAGCTTCACCTAAATAAGCTTGGCTAAATACAGAAAATATATAAAAATGTGCTCAAGAATACTCACTTAGTTTAAATTTCTATTTTTCTAATATTGAATTATTCAATGTATTCTTTTGGTAAGAATATTCAATGAGCATCTTGGAGTTTATCAATTTTTCAGCGTTACTAAGCCGCAAAAAATGTTTTTCTTTTCACTCGGCGGCTTTCCGAGTAAATTAAAAAGTAAATTTCTGCACTGAAACCTCTCCGACAACGCATCTTCCCGTCCAGCCAATAATTCAATCAATTTATTTGCACTTTAATGCAACAGCAGTCGACTCTTTGGGGGAGTGTATGCCGTGTGTACGGCACCCGTCATGACCGTAAAGCGGAGAAAGCTGCCGTCGATGCGCGAATAAAAATGAAATCAATTATGTTGAAACTTTTTTGAGCGCCAATACCGCTGGCTATGTTGTAATTAATACAAAATGCTCTGGCCTGAGACAGACAAAGCGGGTGGGTAATCCGCAGGAAGGGTGTGCAGGATCGTTATGGCCGTGGGCTTGCCAAAAGTTGAGTCCTTGCCGCAGTGCCGTTGCCCGAAACTCAATTTGATAAAAATTTCATTTACAATTGCCGACGCCATCCGTGGGCACCCAGGAATCCATACTTCCTTCTCTCCGCCCCTCTGTGGGAGTGGACATTTGGCCGGGTCTGGCAGGACTTGGAGGACTCCCGGCTCGGGCCCTTGCCTCTGTGCCAATTGTTGTGTTTATTAATTTAATTTGACAGTCGCGAGTCCCTTGCACGTTTCCACTTCGCCTTTGGCTATTTCACAGCAGCAGCTGCGGACGCTTGTGGTTTTCCAAAAGGTTTCGAAATGGCTATTTCTGGGAAGAGCGAGAAATCGTTGGGGGAATGGCCTCGCTTTGTGGCTACTACTGCGGTTGGCCCTGCTATCCAGTCGATGCCAAAAGGGGGATTCGAGAGGAAGGAATTGCGGGCATGAGTTGTTTATGCAATATCCGTTAACCATTTCAATCCATTCGTTTGCTAATCAGTCTTCCTCTGCAGCTCCATAATCACTCAGTAACCACAACGGTGCAGTGAAAGTCACAAAGGTTCCTAGCTTTCAGCTGAACCATTCAATAAATCAGTTTAACTCTGCGTAGGGGGAATCAAAGGGAATTTTAAATCTAAGCATTCGATGTTTGGGATACTCTAACCTAAGTTTAATTCCTTTATCTAAGGATTACTTTTCTATAAAAGTCACTTAGTATTCCTATATATTACCCAATAAATAGTCAAAGGAATTAGGATTTTATTTTAAAATGGATTTAATAATCAGCAGATCAAGTAACGCAAGATCTGTTTTCTCAGCTTTTTTGTTACAAAAATAAAACAAAAATATTGCAAGTTTGACTATGTAATTCAAGTAACCCATTTCTTCACTTTACTTTCCGATCCGCAGCCGGGGTAAACACAGCGATTTGTTGTGAATTAGCTACGCAATGCATTCTGCATTGATTGGGCGGCATCGAGGTAGGTAGAAACCTGATAGTCGAGGACCTATCCACTATACATTATCCAGAATTAATACCAGCCGCCTGGGCCGACACTTTCAGTTAAGCGGCGCATGTGGCTGGCACATTTGTCAACCGGCAGCGGAGTCGGCGAAACATCAACGCCAACGCAGCAAAACTGGGCAAAACTTCAGCTGCCTGAGGAGCGAGTGTGCTAAGTGGCAGATACGATATATGCCCCCCTGTCCACCTTGCCGGGGCTATAAGCAATTTATGGGTTTGGGAAGTCTCGCGCAGGCGACATGCAATGCATGCCAAGCGCCTCTGCGATTGCTGTCAATTGTGCCGGCAACATGTTGGCCAAGTCCAAACCGGCCAAGATGCGACTTTGGCAACATGTTGAGGACGCAGGCTTGCGTATTGCATTTCAGGCCAACAACATTGTGAACTACAGTTGCTAGGATACTGCACAGGGGAAAATAACCAGGCTAACACTAGGATTCACTGGTGAGATTATATCAAATTAAGTCTGTTTGATAAGGTTTTAATTGTAGTTTAAATTTAAAATCAAACTTAATATTATTAAACTAACCCTTTATAGAAGTACACTATTTATTTCTTGCTGTATACTAGAGTTGGTTTTGCTGGCTGTTGTTCCTAATTTGTCTATCACTTGGTTGGCGGCAACTTTGTTGTTACTGGCTTAGGAGGCAAAACTTTGTTGCACTTGAACTTATGCCCCACGGTTATTTGGCTAATTATTCGCCTGGGCACTTGGCCACTTTGTTGCAGCCTTCACCCAGTGCTCCCCGGCCAACTTCGCTGCTCGTATAATTTACAAAAATCCTGAACAACAATAGCAACAGCGGGGTGAGCAGCGAGGGGGAGCAGGAGCAGCGATCTCGTTGAAAGTTTAACAAGTGTTAACTTTACCATTTTCATTTTCATTTCTTTGGGTTTTATTTTGTATTCATTTCGCAGATAAGCTGGGAAAATGCGCAAAAGAAAATAGCGTAAAATGGGGTTGGGGCTTGGGTTTCAGCGCCGTGGATTCTGTGGCAGCTGCTGCTGCTGAGCAACTACAGTGAAATAATTTTAAATGACCACAAGTGTGTAATTAAAGTGCAGCGCATAATAACAACCACAACAACTACCATTATAATGGAAAGAGGCGGAGGAGTCTGGGGAAGGGAGAGAAGCGGTCAAAACAGCAACAATTACAAATGAAAATTGAGGCAATCAGCTTTTCTTAGCGAAAGGAAAATTCGCCTGGCCTTGCCTGGGCTGAATACGAATCCAAGAGTCCTCGAGGAGTTGAACTTTTGCATGAATATTCCCCGAATTGGGATTTTGAGTCGAATTTCAGCTGGCTTTCACTGAGAATTTCACGGATTTAAAGTATAAATTAATTAAATCAAACTGCTAAATGCCAAGTGTTTCCATTGTTTGCAGACTGTAATTGAAATTTTGTGTGAAGTCCATAATTGAGAAGGTGGTTAATTGAGGCAAAGTAAATATGTTAACAAAGGTTTATTAAAAGAAATCGTAAAGATGTTTTCAAAAGTCAGATTTTTATTATTTTAATTAACTGTGGTTCTATTTTTAGGTTGAATAGGAATGCCCTATTATGTTGTGTCCTGAGTGTTCCCTTATTCTTTAATATAATTTACAGTGGTTACTCTATAAAGTTCTAAGCATATTAAGCATATTTACTGAAAACCTCTATTTAAATTCAATACACAATATGTAAATTGTGTCACAGAGGTATGGCCGAGAAAACATCCCCGGAAATCAATAAACAAAGCAAAAACTAATATTTTAAAATATTTCTGGCATATGAAAATGTATCCTTCATGGTTGATTATCGAGAAATTGGAAATTTATTCATGGCCTTTACCCGCATGAACCTAAATGCATTCGAAATGCCCAAAGTCGGTCCATTTAATTATTTGCATTTCTCGCTGATTCCTGAATTCGTCGGTTGAATAACCCCGACCGTCGGCTTAGTGCGAGTATCTTTTGCTGGTTGCATGCAACATCCACTTGTGCAGCTCCACTTCCGCTCCGCTGTTGCCGCTGCCGGTGCCGCTTCCGCTCGGTGGCCAGCAGCCAGAGCTCGGACACAGAATCCGAGAGAGCCCCCACTGTCCAAACCCCCGGACTCGGCGTTTGTGATCCATTTGGCAGACCGCGACACGAGCATCAGGGCCACTTTTATGTGTATTTAAAATCGTTAAAAATAATCTGCAAATTGTGCATTTTTAATGCATTTCGCGTCTGGGTGCAGTGGCAGCCTCTGTTTCATGGCCAAAGGGGAGGCGTGGCCCCTGGGGCAATAATGGCGTCTGGTGGGCGCGGCGGTGTCTGGTTCTGTTTGGGTTGAGGTTGGGGTTCAGGTTCTGGCCATCACCATCGTCATTATCATCGTCATCATCCGCAGCGGCATTGTCGCGGCTTCGTCATTATCATCGCTCTCTTCCTCGACGTCACCGTCATTTGCATTTATTGTTTTTGTGCCTTTGTGTGCGAAAAGTGATCAGCGATTGCCTTGGCCGAGGACACAGGACACGGAATACAGGACGCATAAATACACATATATGAGGAGCAGCCTCTATAAATGGATATGTATTTACATGTATGCAGATGGTTATGTGTCTCATTGTGCCTGTGCGTGCATTGATTGCACAGCGGAAGTGTTGTGGCGGAATTAAAATAAATAAATGCATTCGCATTTCCCACTGCCAACTGCCAACTGGCAGCTGCCGGGTCTGTGAGGACGATGGACGAGTGTCCTGGACACTGGGCTGAATCCGGAGTCCGGTGCTGGCTTGTTGCTTCATTTGTTGCACATTAAACAAGGCCATAAGTTACCGCCACTGGCACACTATCTGACAGCCTTTAATGGTCAAAATGAAGCAGATGAAATCTTGCATGAAAAATATCTTTTAAGGGCCAAAGTTATGATGTATCATAATGTAAAAGTAGTCCGATATTTAAATTTGATAGAATTACTGCTTTAAATTGGATATTAAATTGTTCCATTCGCTGAAAGATAAATTATCTTCGAGCGATACAATAAATATATAATTTTATAAAACAATAAACTCCTTATAAATACCTCATTATTTTTCGGAATCTCATTAATTATAGTTGCTTAGATATTCTTTGAGTGAATCCGCTTTCATCCCCCTAAAAATACATCGAATCCTTCGATGCTTTTTAAAAAAGTTCCTTCTGAATATACATTTCATAGCCATTACTTAAATTATACCCTCTGAACCGAACTCTTTAAGGTGGAAACTTTCTCCGTGTTATTGATTCGAGGCGAATGTAACCGAATTTTGCGGCTCATTTAATCCGCAACACGTACATCTGAGGCGAACACGTATCTGGCAGATACGCCGGCTCCCGACCCCCAAAAAAGCCGGCAGCCGAAACCAGAAACAAATCAAATCGAAGGCTGCCTCTCCCTTTGATGTCTCATTAGATGGGCGGTTGCCAGGTGATGACGACAACGACGCCGATGATACCGAAACTGAGACTGGGACGCAATGCGAGGGATTGCCAGTTGGCAATTGGGGCATAGTTACACGTCCTTGCCAGCTGCAAGTGTATCCGGGGGATTCGTATCTGTTTCACGGGGCTTTGGCTCGTTCCAGCAACTTTGCAGAGTGATACTTGGCTTGTTTGTCTTTGGAAGGAGCGTATAATCAGCGAGCTGGTTTCAGATTACCCCATTAAGATCGTTTCTGTTTGCTAATTGCAAGGAGCAGGCCCTGCGATTTACTCAGGCGGGCCGGATGCTGACCTCTGGCACTTGAAATATGACAACCCTTAATGGGCGAATTAATTAACATAAAAATGCCGATGGCTGATGTCAAACCGTCCGCATATCAGCGGTTCAAAGGGTATGGGGCTATGAATATGTCCGGAATGCCGGCATATCCGTATGCACTCCAAACTGAAGTGTTGCGGCGCGGCACTTGCGATAATGAAGCGTTGGCCACATTTGCATATCGCCAATTTGCAATTCGTTTGCCGTTTTAATATCCTCATTAAAGCTGAGTCCACGAAAATGCAGGAATGTGAAGCCCAAGGGACGCCCGGGCACTTCATCAATGATGTATTCCTGCTGATGCCCGGGCCTCTCTATAAATACAAATTGCCATAACAAATATCTTACCTCAACAACAATTACAACTTTTGCCTTGTTTTCTGGGATTCACTTCGAGAGCGCAAAGTTTTCGGAGCCGGCGAGGAAAGTTTTCAATGCTGCCGCATATTAAGCAAAATAGAAGAAATATATACATATATATTTATGCCGGCAAGAGGAAAGTTCTGCATTTTTTGGGATCTAAAAGTTTTTTGCCTTTTCTTCGCTACATGTTTCTCTTACGGCATTTTTGCTTTAACGCTCGGTGGTAGGAAAAGTTTACGAGGACTTTGGTCATCTAATAAACCAGGGGAGGGGTGGACCGTTCCTGGACTTTGGCTAAAAACTCAACTTTTACTACGGCTAATATAGCCGCATAAACTTGGCACAGGTTGGCAGTACCAAGCTCGGTTTTATGAGCCCCTCTGCACGGCACAAAAAATATGAAAGCCTCCCCGGCATTGGCTCCTTTAGGAGCAGGATGCGTGACTTTGCATTCGGTTTTATGTGGCTCTGCGGCCAGTCCTTGGGGTCACATTAACATGTATTTTGTGCTAAAAGTGTTATTAGATTTTAGTTTCGAGTCAAGTGCGAGAGTCCTTGGCGCTCCAGTCACTCGTGCACTAAAGTTTTATTCGGGGCGGGCATAAACCAAAAGTGCCTTCGGGCCGGGCTGCGAACATATCGCCGAGAGCTTTACGGCCTTCCGAGGGCTGGGACCGAGGGCAGCAGCTGTGCGGATGTCACTTTAAAGCGTGCCAACACTTAACGGTGCGATAAAGATAACAGCCCAGAGACGAGCACGCAGGAAGAACCCAGTGAGTGATATTGTATGGGACAAGCCCTGGCCCCGTCCTAGCGTGACTTTGAGGCGAATTACGGCTTTATTATTGCGTTGCGGGACCCGTATGCAAACTTCAGGCACTTTTAATTGCAACGAAGAACTTCTGACTCGAGTCTGGAGGCGAGTGCCACCAAATGTCAATCATAAACAGATATTTATCTTGTACTTTTACACAGATAGAAATATCTTAGATCTTGACGAAAAATCTTAAATCTTAAAAACCAATTTACAATGACTTAGAACCTAAAACATTATTACTTATTTTATCTCCCTCATAATAACTGATAATAATAAATAACTATGTACTTTTATTGCTCTGTATTCGCTCTGGCAGTTCGAAAAGTAATTTAAGGCTTCGAAATGAATGCTGAAAGGCGAAAGAAAAAAGCGAGAAGTGAAATCAATACGTTGACATTCATCCAACGGCTAGACTTGGCCCTGAAGTGGACAGGACAGCCAGGATTTGAACCAATGCCAAAGGACATTGCTGGCTAAAAGCTGTATTTTTTATTTGTCGCATTGACACGTCAGTGTCATTAAAAACAAAGAACAGACGACTTCAGATTAAATAAAAAAGTGATTATCTAAAGAATAAATAACGTAGAGCAGACAATGACCCGTTGTGAATGGGTTTATTATTGCAGACGAAAGTTTATGAAAGTTTCCTGGAAATGGAGGTTGCTATAATGCTTTAATTCCTTAAAGTTATATTTACTATTTGACTATGTTCATTCTTTACAGATTAAGATGTTAAAATATCTTTAATCAGAGTGTTGAATGAAAGTACATAGAACTAAATCCAGAATGTTGTTTACCGACTTGTTTCCTTCGGTCTCCCAATCAGCAATCACATTTTCCCTAAGAAGTCTGCTTGTGGAAAAGTGAAAATTATTTGAATACATAAGCTAAAAGTTACGTTTTTCCCAGGAAGCCCTATCACTTCTAAATTCGATTACGTTCTATCAGCTTTCAGTGTCGCCAAATCTTTTATTCCTGGAAGTTTAATGCCCTGTCCTGGGCCAGGACCCCGTAGATACCCATCTAGTGCGTAAAAATAACACAAGCCCTGGGCCCCATCCCCCCGGCGAATGCAAATGTCGTATAGCCCGGCGCGATCCTGGAGAAATTCGTTTGAAGTTCTCACTTTAAAAGTTGACAAAATTTACATAGAGCCGGAGTGCGTCGGGCTTCTAATTAAATTAAGAGTGTCCTGGGCGCAGGCGGTTGATATTCAATTTTGGCGGGCGTCAAGGCGTTAATAGCAATGAATTAGGTCGGTCGGGAGTGGCCTCGGACCGGGAGGTGTTGGCAATTCATGTTTACAAGTAATTAAGCAATTTCCATCCATTAAGCTGAAAAAATGAGGCACTTTGATGTCCCGCAAAAAGCCATAGATATAATATTCTTTTTCAGCCATCTTTTGATAACACCAGAATGGATTTTTTGATGACGCCAAAAGCAGGAAGGGCGCTGGCACTGACAGTGGCAGTGGCAGTGGCAAGGCGAGCCCGCCACTAATTTGAGCTTTGTGCGCTGTCAGACAGCATCTTTTACAGCTCCTTGTGGCGGGAGCATCCTTGGCCGAGCTCCCACTATTCCATATTCTCTGACAGCTTGCGGCTTTGTGGGAAATATTTAAATGTCATTTGAAAAGCAGCGATAACAGCAGGGCAAGCCAGGAGCTGTCGCTGCTCCTGTTCCTGCTCCTGCTCCTCCCTGGTGGTGGTGCTGAAACTGCAATAAAGTATCTGCCAGAGCGTCGGTATCTGTATCTATCACTGCTGCGCTGGGTTTTTCCTGCATTTTGCATTCCGTTTTTTGCTGATATTGCTGATTCCTGGAGAGGGAGACGTTGAATTGTGGTTCTCCTGGATTTAGTTGGAGGTTTGTTATGGATTTCGATTAAAGCTTGCGCATAAGGGAAACGGCTTTAGGGCACAGTTACATGCTTAGTGCTCCCAGTCTGTCCCAATCAGATCTTATTATCCGTAATAGCGGGGCAACGAGGTCTATCAATCTTTCCACTCATTAGACGCAAATCCCCGAATCCACTCCGAGCGGAATTAGAACCAGCTTGAGCCGCCGAACCGCATCAATCATGCGGCATATAACATTTTAAAGCCTCTTGCCCTCGGCCTGAGAATGTTGTGACAAAAGCATTTCGCTGTCTGAGGTGAAAGTCGGGCGGCCAAGTGGGCCCGATTGATTGATTGATGGATTGATTTGCCGCGGCAAGTTTATGAATGCGAAATGTGCATGATTAATGAGTTGTTCATTAAGCTTGTTAAGGTGACAGGATGGCCGGATGAGCGCCGTGGCGTGGCCTGTTGCTGCTCCTTGTTGCGGAGGATGCGACAAAAATAATGTAACGCCAACGCCAACGCCAACCTGTCACAATCGTGGCGTGGCGGGCGGACGACGGAAGGCAGAGGTGACAGGCGACTGGCAAAGCGGCAACCCTCTCGCAGGCCCATCAGATTGGCAGCGTTATCCTCGACACCCCACGTCCTGGCGGCTTGACGGCTGGTGGTTTCTTTTTTCGCTCGCGTCGCCTGAAAAATGAAGTGCAAAACAAAATCAAATATTTTGCTTTGGCGCGGCACACACACACAACAAAAAAAGCGAAAACGAATTTTCATAAATTGGGTTAAATCCTTGGAGGATTCCCCGTGACAGCGCGAACAAGTGGCAAGCTGACTGACGCTGACTGACACCGAGGGGTTGATTCGGTGGCTTTGCTGGATTCGTTGGGGGTGGTTCGCCACCCCTAAATGGCGGCGCAGTTTAAAGCCTACTTCTCCCGCTCTGGCTGGTAACTGTGTTTTTTTAAGGATGCAAGCATCCTGCCAGTGCCTGAGAATTGCCCAACAATGGTTGCCTAATTTGGCCTTTTGAGGCATTTCCCCTGTGCATTGCCACACCCGCAGCCCGCTGAATCGTCCTCGGGGCCACCGTAATTAAATCATATTTTGCATATTCCGAAACAAGCTCGATGCTCATTAACCGTTTGCCAATCAAGGCAAGAAAATCAACATTATTATTGAGACCAACCCAGTGGGGATTGACAGCCTTCAAAGAAGAGAGTGAGGGTCGAAAGTTGGAGGTATGGATTATTGTTTGGGGATTACAGAAGGAGAGCGATTTGAATTCCTTAGAACTTCAATCATCATTCAAATAACAAGTTCATGCCAACAATAAAAGGAAATACAATTAATCTGTAACCAAAAAATGTGTATTTTTATAGTTTTACTAAATTATATTTATATCAAACCCATTTATTCTATTATTCCTAGCCCCGAATATCTCCATCCTTCCATTTCCCCAATGTCTTTGAATTATTTCCGGAGATAAACGTTTTCTTTTTAATTTAAAATGTAAATTCCTTTCGCTAAATGGGCGCCGCAATTAATTACAAGTTCAAAGTGCAATTGCCATTATCCATTTAGCCGGCAGCTAGTCAGACACGTTCCACCGCGAGGAAACACATTACGGGAAAGCAGGGAGCCTCGGGGAAACCTCACGCACACTCGCACTCGAGCCTAGACAGCGAAAATGGCTGTTGGCATGTCATAAATTTACGGATTAACTTTTAACCAATTTACAGTGGCAACAAACAAGCTGCAAGGCCAAGATGCCGCATATCCTGTTACCCCATATTGAAAGTGTAATAAAAAGCAGCTGTGCGCCACTCACACTCACACGCACAGGCAAACACACACACAGCATACCAACACCAACACCAGCACATCACACGTACGAGAGAGTCAAGTTTGTGATAGAGCAACAAGGAGCAGGACGAGCCGAGTCCTTGGCTTCCTCTTGGGCACCTCAACGAGCATCACGTGCAGCCCACTTCCGTTTCCGTTTGCTTGTTTTAAACTTCAGACCCCCGCTCACCGCCCCTGTGCGTAAATCAATGCCGAGTGGAAGGGGCCAGGGGGAGGAGGGTGGCAGACAAAGTACATTGCTTACACAAAGCTTAACAGCGGCAACGACAACGCACAGCCGGCGGCGCGGACCCCTTTCCCTGCCAGCAGCCAGCCAAGCACCGCCCATGGTGAAAGGAAAAATCAAAGCAGTGCATAAAAAAAAAGTAAAAGTAAAGCTCTGTCGCATCCGCAGGAACAGGAACAGGATCCGCAGCAGGGGCAGGAATGGGAGTCACAGCATCCAGAGCCACTCATTAAGCTGATTATATTGTTATCCTTTTTATGATACGTGCAATACGTGAGCGCATATGGCTGAGGCCCAGCAGCCACATCAGCGACTCCGCCAGCAACTGTCAATGTCAACAGTCGACACATCCACATCCACTCCCGCCGCCCACTCATCCTCCACCACCCGTCGAGTGCTCCTTTGTCTTTGCCCTTTTTACAGTTAATTTTTGCAAGTGTAATTATATGGGTGGCTGCAGGGAAAGTCGTCGAGCTGGATCCACAAGGAGCTTATTTTTATGAACCCGGATGCAGACAACAGCAAATTTATATGATCTTCCTGCGTGGAAAATGACAAGGAAGAGAAAAGCCTGCTGTAAATGGAATCAAATAACACGGCGGCTTCAAATTTGATACTTTCACATGTATTTGGCAAATAAATTGGATTAAAAGGATAAACACATTAGCTGAGGATAGAAGAAGACTGGAAATATTTATCTTTAATTTCAAAATGATCTTGTCCCAATATAAGTTTATATATTTTGCAGTCAGATAATTACTAAGATTCAAAAGAAACCGCAACTACAGAGAGTGTTTTCAAAATAATACACTATTCGCCTTGACAACCACAACTCCTTTCGCTGAAAAATTAACTAAATAACTGAAACAAACAATAAATTCACCAAAATTACATGCAAATTCTCTCCATCCTGGCTGTGCTCAAACGAAAGTTAAGTAAATTAATTCGGAAAACGAAATGAAAACATAAATGTAAGCAGACGCGGCGAAGAAGTGAAAGCACACAATGCAAGTGCCGTTGCGGGGAAATTCGTGGGGCAGACAAAACAGGCGAATTGCAAATGAAACTGCACACAAAACGACGGGAGATTTATATATAAACAAATGTAATTTAAATATGAATTTAAGTGGCGGCACTGGACCCGTAACAAGCGGGATTGCGGGCGAGGGCCGCAGCAGAAGGACAATATTACGTATACGCAGAGTGCGCCGACAACGAGCCATGTAAACAAAACTCTGACTGTGGCTGCCAATGGAAAAGGAGTTAAGGCAGGAAGCCAGCAGAGAAGCCAACAAAATTTCATAATCATAATCAAAATGGCATTAACAACAGCAACAAAGGCAATGCAAATACGAGCATAAAAGCGACAACAGACGCGCCGGAACAAAGTGTAACCAAAAATGCCATAATGAAATGCAAAAAAACTCGGATAACAGCAACCAAATAGTTGTTGCCGCTGTTGCCATTGTTGTGCATAATGCAGTTTCAATTTCAATTGTTGTCGCCATCCAGTGCTGTGGCAACATGGCTCCTTGGAGCCCCACAAAAACAGAGCCATAATACCCATCATCATCATCATCATCATCATCGTTCTCGTTGTACTCATCGTCATCGCCATCGCCGTCGGGGCAGCCAAATTATGCTAATTAGATTAAAGCATAATTTCATGCAACTTGCAGTCACAGTCGCAGTTCCACTTCCAGTTGTGTCTGGCACGGTCCTTTGTGCTCGTGTCTGGCATCCTGGCCGTTGTTGTTGAGTACTTTTGCCAAAGGATGTGTCAATTTGTCCCTGGCCGATAGAGGGTAATGGTTTTATGAAAATAAAGGGATTCATGAAGTACACATTTTGTTTGAAATGCAAATGAGTATGTGGTAATTATTTAATCAAAGTTACGGACCAAAAGTTTTCTCAGGCAAATAAAGCTGAAGGCCAAGCCAGTTGCAATACCAAATTGATTTGCGAATCTCATTTTCTCGCCAAACTTAAATTCATTTTGCGAAAACTCTCGAAAGTGTCAGTGGAAAACAAATGATTGCAGACGAAAACTAAAAGAAAAGTCGCGAATAACTGGGAGCTTCCATAATGCCGCGTCTAAGGTCAACACTTGATAAATAGTTGAGCTGCGAGAATCCTTGGCGAGTCATAAGCGAACGCAAAGCGGAAACGGAAACGCAAACGAAAGCAATAATAAACTTAGCAATCAGCTGTCAGTGCGTAATGGAAACTTCGTTCTCCGCTGCAGTCCTTCGCCTCTGCTCCTCGCCTTCCCCTGCCCAGTGGAAAATGCAGTCGAGGAAGACAAATGATTAGCCGGGACTCACGTGCTTTTCGGGGCAGGACAAGAGCCGGATCTGGAACTCGGTTAAAGCCAGCTCTGTAATGTTCGAGGAGCGCGCGTGATCTTTGGCATATGCCCGCATGCACCGATATATCTATGGCTCTGGGTAAGTGGGCCTCAGGGCCCGTCAGCCAGGTAAAAACAGGAAACAACTTCTGACCATTTTTCAAATTTCAGCACAGCCCCGCCCAGCTGCAGTTGGCTGGATTTTTGGTGAGCAATTTCAATATGCTGGGCACGTTTCCCGTACGGCGGCAGCATGAGCAGTAGCAGGAGCAGCAGTTGCTGTTTACGGCCATCTCCATCTCCGGACAAGCTCCGTGCATTACCTTATGCCCGGCCACGCCCATCAGCCGGGGTCAGGTCGTAAAGTGCCCGCTGCGAGTATTTACTCAGCGCCCAGAAGTTGAGTAATGATGACCATGATGCACCATCTCTGAAAGAAGCTGTGTAAGCTACAGGGTCCACAGGGCAGGCATCAAACGAAGGACGCAATATGCTAGAGGCTGACGCTTATGCAAATATGAACAACACATGCCGGAGATGTTTTCAGTTTGGCACAAGGATAGCCAGCCGAAAAGCTCCCGCAATGGATATGACTTGGGAGCGAATCAGGTGCGGATTACTGGGTGTGCTTCCCAGGCGAATCTATTATATTACCATGAGCTACGCGTGGGAGGTTCACACAAAATCAGGAGATTTTAAAGACCCTTTGGGAATTGTAAATTTCATTCTTAATATTTTTTTTAAAGTCTCAAATAATTGTGAAAATAGAGAAAGGATGGAGGACTATTTTGTTTGCTGGCCAACTTCAAGCTCCTATGGCAATCCAATTAGATTAATGCAAGGCAATATAAACAATTATGACTCCCATGATTGTTTTCCAATGGCCGAGGACACGCGCCCTGCCTCTGTCCGTGACATCCACCATAAATCAGCAATGTTGTGCTTCCAAATATGAATTTAATTAAAGGTCTCTTTATGACAACAAGCGTCGTCTGGGTCGTGTGCTCGTGTCCACTTTAAAATATTACCAATATTGTCAGCTCTCTGGTGTGACCTCCGCCTCCATCCACTTTCCCATGCATTAGGCTTATTAGAAGGACACGCGCTCGGGTTTCGTTTCGGGATGGGCCTGTGTCTAGGGTTGAGTCTGGGTCTGGGCTTGATTAAGGTTGAGGGCAATGTGCAGCGCATGCAACTTTCGGTTGTCAAGGTTCGTTGCCATTCGTCCGCCGAGGATGAGTTGTCCGTCTCACCCGAGGCTTCACTTTGTTTGCCACAAACAGTTCACGCATCAAAAGACCTGCAGCGCATCCTTCAGAATGGTGGTTGATCTGGGTTACAGACGATTTTTTGAGTCTAAATACAGAGACATAAAAATCGGTTACCTATTCTGTTAATTTAATAAATATTTTTACTGATTTTATTTTTAGGAAATATTAAGATTAATCAATTTCCTAATTAGTTGATATCTCAATGAATAATATGTAGGCATATAGGGAATGCATTCTTATAACTGAATGGTAATTTTTTTCCATGTATGTGGCAGCTTGCAGAAGATCTAGAAATCCAGCAGACAGGTCTAGCTAGTATGACTCCTTTTGATGATGAATTTCCTTGGGCCGTAATACGGTTGCCGTTTCAGTTGATGCATGCAAATCCCGATTATGCACGGGACACGCGTCACTAGGCTGCACCCCTCGCTGCCTTCTATATATCCTTGTGGGCGTCACGTGTCCTGCGACAATATGGCACCAAACGGTTGATTGTCAGGGTTACCAATATGCGTGGTGGATTTTCTTTTTTACGCATTTATTGCGGCCAGAAGTTTTCCGGATTTTTATTTGCTGGCAATGGCAATTTGGCAGCTTCTTTGTTGGTACCGATTACAAAAGGAAGAGCTTGATTTACTGAATATCTTTGATATTAACTTCTAAGCTGATTGTTGGATCATCAGGTAGGATTTGTGATCTATAATAAAATAAGCAAAAGAGGATAGGTTGCTGTGTAATTTAATAAAGAATAAGCAAGACCTTAGAATTTGAGCAGACTGATACGTTGGAGAATTTAAAATCCCACAGATCATATCTATTACCAACTCAGCCTGCTGACAACCCTGTTAAGGCACACACCTTCGCATTGATAGCTGTCAACTTTGGACAAGCACTGGCCCTTTGTTTATGCAAAGCTCGAAAACGCTCGCAAATTATAAATCAAAAGTGACTTTTAATTAAAAGTTCAAACCTCTGCGGCAGCGCCAGTGCGGTGGAGAGGTTTCCGGGGGCTAGGAAACCCCTGGCCAAGATGCTGACGCCGAGTGTCGTTCGTCCGCTGGCTTAATTTTGTTTTGCCATCGCACCCTCATAAATCACAAAAAGAGCAAGGGTCGGAGGAGGACCGGGGGTTGGAAGTCGGCCCAGACTGCCAGTATATTAATTGAAGGTGCAAATGCGACGCACTCGCACCCCTGAAAACGCAGAAAGACAGCGGCTGAGAATGGAAAACAATAAACGACGTGGCTGGGGACGGAGACGGGATACGAGTCCGGGACCAAATGCAAAATACGCAACAGTTTCGTTTTAGTTGGAGTTCTTCATGGTCGCCCTGGGAATCGCTGCCGCCAAAGGAGCGGAAGACTCGATTGCAGTCGCCGGAACATAAAACCCACTTGCCCACATTTTCACCCCTCGAGGGTTGTTTTTCTTGACTCCAACTTCGCCCTTGGATTCGGTTGTCCTGGCGGCATTTGCTTTCTTTCGGGCGGTGGTGTCAAGTTCTTTTTGCGCCGTCAAGTTGAATTATCATAAGTAATAATCATAGCCCAAGTATCCGGCCCAGGGCAAGGTGCACCGGAGGATCAGGGTGGGTGGCCGCTGCTTGTTTTTTCCGGTCGCTCAAAAGGGGTTTGCTTCCATCATTGGGGGGATTTAAAAAGTCGCTCAGTTAATTGCGCGACTCTG
This sequence comes from Drosophila lini, assembly GCA_018905715.1. Classification (NCBI taxonomy): domain Eukaryota; kingdom Metazoa; phylum Arthropoda; class Insecta; order Diptera; family Drosophilidae; genus Drosophila; species Drosophila lini. The sequence continues at coordinate 20,172 of JAEIIL010024265.1, read as the reverse complement.
GGGTCTTTATGGGGAATCCCGGCCAATCTGGGGTGGCCGGATTGTCACTGGGATTAGCTGCGTTGTACCCCCGATACTCGATAATTAACTGGGAGTTATGACTGACTATTTCATAGCTCTAGTGATCTCAGCCAAACAAGGAAATAACACTCAGGGGATTTGTTAACATCCGCCTGAGCCTGACAGGCAATAGTCCTTGAACCGGGGCCACGCCCACCGACCCACACAGAAGGCGGCGAGGATACTGAGAGTTAGTGAGAGTTGCCAAAACCAAACAGCCACAGCAATCGAATGTCAGTCACAAAAACGCAATCACAGTTTGACACAATTTTGCCGAGGCGCCACTTCAACACGTTGCAGTTGCAATATCTTTACTGTTACAAAAGCCAGCGCACACACAGTGCACACACGAGGTCCATCGCACGAGCGACAACTCTGCAAACAGCACAATGACAACTCTTTAACACAGTTAAGTTTGCAGCGCTGCAGCGACAATCGATGTCGATGCACAGTTATCCATTTGCAAGTGCCCTGTAAACTAACGGGAGTACGCGTTTTGGAAAATTATCGACGGCGCTTTGGGTTATCTTTGACACTTATAGGGTCGGTATCATATAGTAGGTGTAGAGGAAGGGTCGGTTATCAAAAGCTTCCTGCTATCAAACAGTATTTATCTTAGAAAAACAGCAATATCTAATCAGAAATAGAATCTATATTTTTATGATGCTAATAAAAATTCAAATAATATTAGTTTAAAGGAATACTAATAGCTATGTATGCTTTCATTTAACTGTTAACTACTTATAAGCATTAATAAACTGAAATAGTTTCAACTTCCGATAGCCAAGCTCATAAATTAAGTACAGTATAAGCGAACGCGTGCTAAACTATTTTATCAGGTAAAACAATTTGACGTCTTACACCTTTGGCAGACTATGTATTTCAATGAGTCACACCTGCCTTATGGCTTATAAAGGTTATCAGCTTGTGACTACGATTACCACGATCATAACTGATTGGAGCAAAGGATTCGAGGAAAGTGCTGTCTGCCCGATGTACACCTGTTTCTTTATCTTATCAGGATATACCCATATATGTTGAAGGTATCAGCTGTTGTTAGTAAAGTTCTGTTTTAAATTCTTTGGGGAAACAATTATTTAATAACTGCTGTTTTCTAGGGGACTACAAGTCCGAGGGTATTGGCAGATTCGGTATTGGGCAATACCTTGGAATCCCTTGGATGTGCGTGCTCGAGTGCATTTACTCACACACACACTGGATGGCACACACAATGGCACCAATACAAACAGATGCCGTTGCAATTTTTGTCTTTTTTGTTGTTTGATTGCGTTTTTATCTTCGTCATTTCAGCAGCGCCTGAATCTGGAAAGCTGGACGAGCTGCTGGGGCGGAGGAAGTGCAACTGCAGCCGGAAAAGGAAAGGAGGAGACTGCAGCGATATTTTACTGCGACAACATTTCATTGCAAACATTGTGCAATTTCACTTTAAGCGACAATCGAATTTCATGTGATTTTTACAAGCAGCTCTACTACTTGTACTTTACCAAACTTTTGACTTCGAGGCGATTTTGGCTTCATCGGATTTGATTGGTGAGTTTCATATTTTGGAAACAACTTTTAAGCAGTTCCACAGTTATTTCTTTTGCTCTCACTATATACATATTGTTGTCTTACTGGGTCAGAGAATAATGCAAGTCTCAAATGAACATTCTTGCCGAATATTCCTATCTATTTGGCATATCTGAGAGAGATTAAACCTTTAAACCTCAGCACGAACGAAGCACCTTGTGTATGAGATATCTCGTAGATAATTTCGACAATTGACACAGTTTCTCCTATCGCAAAAATAATAAAAAATTAAATAGATAAACAAGCGCTTTGCTAGTTTCTTGAGGATGCTCTATTCCATTCAGTCCTAGTTAAACACAATTTGGGCGTAAAAAATAAAATATTTTCAAGTGTTCACAGAAAAAAGGATACTCATTGCACGTGCAAATATCGATAAGATAATACGATAAGAATGTAAGCCTTATCACCGGTGGTGATTCACCCATATAAAGTATCGATTGTGTATGCCCGCCTGTTTACTATATTATATTCATTAACAATTCATCGCCACTGATAAGCCTGTCATTAGGGAATCAAAAGTCTGTGTGTGACCGAGACTTCGTTTAGTTGTCTGAAGCTCGCCGATGTGAACGGATCGAAATGGAGGCTCACCCACTTATCTGGACGCTGTTGCTCGCCCTCTGCTGCTGCGGAAGCCAACTGGAGGTTGGAGCGAGTCGCTTGCTGAGCAGGATGATGCCCAGAGTGCCGGAAGGTTGGAGCTGTCAGAATGACCACATAGGCGGATTCAGCATCAATGTGACAGAAGTAAGTAGCAAATAAGTTGTGGAAAAAATCAAATCAAACTCACTATAATTTAGGAATTTGCAACTTATAATTTATTTGAATTAATTAACTTAGGCAGATTAATAGTTTAAGAATCTGTTTAGATTACAAACTTACATTTACACTTTATTTTCCAGCTGTCTGGCTACTGGTACGAGGTTGCCCGAGTGCCCAATGTCGATGTGCTGGCGTGCCTTAATGTCTCTGTTCCTGCCGAGATCGAGAACAACACTCTGTCGCTGGGCCTGAACTACATCAGCACGGCCAACAACGAATGGCAGTTCGCCAACGAGTCCGTCACCTTTCCCTGGACCAATGACACCCAACACGGACGCTTCAATCTGGACTACGGAATCGCCACTGTGACATACAAGATGGTGTACGTGAACTACACTTCGGTGGCGCTTCTATGCGGCTTCAGCAGCATCTCGCCCATTCCGCTCTTCAAGCTCTTCTCCCGAGTCCCGGAGATTAGCCAGCAGGCGCGCAACGTCATCCAGTATGTGGCAAACACATACAACGTTTCCGACCAGATTGCGTGGGAGGAGCAGTCGCCGGACGGGTGCAACGGATCTGCTGGCCAGGCTCCTCTGGCTCTCCTCGTAGGTCTAGTAGCAGTGTTGTGGTGCCTCAGCTTCCGCAAGCGAACCCTTAGTTAGCTTTTCAATTATAATAATGAGTAGCCAAAATGTCCACTACACAATCATCGCGCTCTTATCAATGTTTGCTTTTCATCCGTGGATGGCTTTACGTTAATTGTTTTCATTCAAAGCGAATCGCAGATGAGCTCTCTTATCTTGTAGTTTAGGAAAGAAAACTCTCAAGGAGCAAAGTATAAATATAATAAATATTATCAGTTAAATTAAATATGATGTACATAGTAATGATAGTTTTTTAAGATTTAATTAATTGTTCTCCAATGTAATTAAAAACATTCCAATGTTGTTTTCAATATTTTTCGTAATTACTATCAAATTTTCGATTTCTAATTTAAGGCCTTTGTTTTCCAATCTGTTTCTGCTGTTTTCTAGCTCTCTTTTTGAGCTGATAAGCGATTTGTATTTATATTAAATCAAGCAAATTCATATGTGTGGAGGAAAATATGGGTAGAGCGGGAGGAAAAGCTTTGTATTTATAGAGAGAATTGGTAGACTTTAACTGCTTGTAGTACTTTTAAGGCAAAGCGACATTTGCATTTTCATCATTCATTTTTTTCATCATTTCTGTCTGGTTACGATTTGTAGTTTATAGCCTTTGTTTTCCATTCTCTCTTAGCTGTTATCGACTCCTCTCTTTGTATTGTGATTAAATCAAGCGAACTCATATGAAGGGTGATGCACAAGGAAGCAGCAAGTCTATGCAGTTCTTGACTGGGATATAGGGGGAAACGGGTCGTTTTGGGGCCGTATGCCCCAGTAAGCTCATACAAGTGCAATTACGAAGCCCGAAATTGCAAAGGAAAATACCACAAAATATGACCGGAGTCGGGGCCAAGGAATTTGTTCGTTGCTCGATTTTCTTGGCAATTTTCATTTTCATAAACCCAATGCAAGTGGCTGGAAAATACAGCGAATGAAAAATGCTTTAAGTAGAGGTTGAAGCATTGTTGGCTTCCGTTTCACCGAGAGAAAATATGTGCATAAATTAAAAGGAAAAAAATTTCACTTTACTTTTAACATTATGATTTAGATCTTATAGTTTATTTACACAGATGACCTAAGGAAAACCTTATGGAAAAGTAATATCAGTTAAAATGTTTTCAAGTTCAACTAAAATTTGAATTCTGCAGAGTTTTTCTTTGCCTGTTCCATTTCTCTTTCAATTGCCTCAGTTGTTGAGCGAATCAATGAAGTGCAAACCGTGGTCAAATGAGCTGGGGCTAGGAGGGTCCATAAGTCCGTGAGTCCGTGACTCTAGGGTGGCTTAGAGCGGAGCCCCCACCAGTCGATTCGGGGCACTTTCGTTGATTCGATGCGTTTGCGTGCCGCCTGCGGTGGTTGCATGCTTGACTTGAGCGCCACCGAAATCGAACGGAACGAGGAGCTGCAAAGCTGTTTACTTGCAGCTAACCAAGTGAAATTGAAAGCCCTTTCGCCGGATAATTGTGTCCGGCTCCTGCCTCCGATCCTGCTTGTGGCCTTGCTTCTCCAACGGATGGCTTTATGTAATGGGATCTGGACGAATCTGGGATTCCGGGGTGGAAAGACCCCGAGCAGTGCGTGTGTGTGCAGCACATGATGATTACTCGGCCCCAAAACCGACGTAATCATGCGATGACTCTGCAAAAGTATCCGCAAACTCGCCAGACGTAGGTAGCCTTGCTACCAAATGGTACACAAAAAAGGGCGGCGGTTGGGAAGGAAAATGAAGTCGAAAGAAAGCCAGAGGAAAAGGAAAGTTAATGTGGCACATCGAAAGGAGAAGGGTTAAACGGAGCCAACAAGTGAGCCCCGGCCAGCGTCAGCGTACGTGTTCCAATTAATTTTGACATTTGCTCTTAATAGATGTGCAACAAGGTTTCAATTTCGATTGAGTTACGCCCCGAATTGTGTTCATAAATAAGATTCCTTTTTTTATAAATTTCTAAGGGTAACCAGATTAGAATGCCTAATAAGAAGGGTTATCTCTAGGAGAGTTATGAGTGGAATTTAAATTGCACTTAAGAATATACTTTAGATTTACCAATAACATATACATAAGATAATAAGTTATGGAATTGTGATAAAGAATCTTGAGAATTATAAAAGGGTTCGAGCTGAATACCTAGTAATTTTTAATTTAATCAGTCCCTTTGTATCTCTGCCTAGTTTTTTGTTAACTTTTTTCCCAGATAGTTTCGAATGGCCCCTCACAATCCCTCACTCATTACGATTAAGCCCTGGCAGGCGCACAAGTTTTGCTCTGCAGCAGGAACTGCTCAAAAATGCAACTATTCAAAATGCAAGCGCAAAAATCTGGCCAAACTTTGCGCAAACTACACACAATCGGAACCTGAAAGCCGGCAAAGGAGCCTCCAACCGGGCGGGACTAAAAAATGAAAACAAAGCCCGCTGCACAAACATGCGAAACTATTAAAAACATGTCTTTGTCCTTTGGCTTGGGGTGCATATAATGAAATTCCTAGCTGCTTTGTGCCCGGGACGAAGCCACTTGGCGGGATGTAGCGACCCCCGAACCCTGAATCCTGATTCCCGGTGCCCCGCTGGCCCCACTCCCATTTTTTGCAGTATCAATCTAGGTGAAATATTAACAAGCGGCAGTCGGGGGTCTAAAGTTGGCGCGACGGAAAGCCAAATGCCAGAAGGACGCCGGCAAGGCAGCTCATAAAAATTCCTCGGCTGACGACAAAAGCTCGGGACACTGGCGGTGCAAGGATCCGGGCCTCGGAGAGCTTAAAGCGGGCAGAACAGCGCTGAAACAATAGACTCGAGTTAACTTAAATTGATTCCCAGACGGCCCCTGCGAAATGAAACTCAACTCAGGCGTATCGCCATTTTGTTGTGACTCCGCAGTTGCTTCCTTCACTCCTTGCACCTTGATTGCAAGTTATTTGCAATTTTGTGCAAATTTAAGGCAAGCAAAAAGTACAAAAATGAGCGAAAATCGCGCCAGACGACGACTGCCTCCTTCACCTTCAGGCGGGGGCGACTTTGGCAGTGCACTTGAAAATTTTTAAGTGTGCGCAACATTTTTTATGCAATTTGTGCAGGCAAAAAGAAAGCTGAATTGGGAGTTGAGTGTTCCGAGCTGCGGGGGAAGGGCACCATTGTTGTGCCCAGGAGACGAGGACGGACTCCGGCGCTGGCTGCTCAATTTGCTGGTTTATTTTCACAGCTTTCGGGATATTAAAATTGACACTTCATTTGTGTCACTCACTGCGCAGCGGAGTTTTAAGGATTTTAAATCATTTTCCAGCTGCTGCATTGTTGTCGATTGTCGTTGATTGTGCAGCAATTTGCATTGAGGAAATCCACTCACTGCACCCAAAGTGGAGTCCTTGTTGTGGTTGGGGATTTGACTTAAGCTGTGTTGAGTGTCCCCTCGTCAACCGGGGGGGAATTTTAATGGGACAATAAATGAACAAGGCTAAAGGGGAGTATTTCCAATAGCCTATTAATGAAAGTGCTGACTGATAAATAAGAACATATTTTAATTAAATCTCTATATGTAAATATTATTCTTAGTTAAATTTATTTATTAACAAAATCTTCAAAGCCATCTTAGTTGGCACTCTTCGCCTTGAAGCTTCAAACCCAAGGCCTCCTCCCACTCGCCCATTCCAAGACCAGCTGGTGTCCTTTATTTACTTGAACCCCTTCCCTAGGAGGTCCAGGCCCAGGAAAGATTTCATTAAGTGCCGGCCGAGGAAGTCCTCTTGGCCGCCCTCGGCAGCGTGCAACAAAGGAGCTGCAACAATGCCCCAGCCAGCAACACTGAGACTGCGAAGGTTGCACTTGAAGTCATTCAGCCCCGTACTGGCAGTGCAAACTTTTTAAGTGAATTTTTGATTAGATCTGGACGAAAGTTTTTTGTCGCACAGTCCAGTAAACGACCAAGGAAACAGGGGCGGGAGCCGGGGACACGGTCATAGATATAGTTGCCTTTCCAACTTAAAGTCGCCAGTTAGCTGCGCTCTTTTGTAATTTGCGCAAAAGTATATTTATTTGTGCGAAAGGATAATAATAAAATATGCGCTCCAGATAGTGCTGCGCCAGTATTGCAAAGTTGTCCCTGCTCCACTGTCTGACCCCTCTGCCTCCCCCTGCCCCCTAGAAAGGTAACGAAACTGTACCTACTGCAACTTTTCGCGAACAGTTCACAGTCTGTCTGTGCCTCCGCTCTCCGGTTTGGGGTCTCCGGTCGCCTTTAGTGCATCGCTGAAGTTTTGCGCAAAGTTAATAAAATTATTTGCCACAGACGTTGATAAATATGAAACAAGTCTCTGGCAAATGGCAAATAAATACAGAAACACCAACACGAAATGGCACAGAGTGGAGCCGGGTTAGGCGGGCGAGCTTTGTCTCTGCCATAAAACATTTGCCAAAGTTTTATTGCAATTTTTGTACAGGTCGCTTCAAGTAATTGCTTTGAGGATGACATGGGAATGTATAAAAGAGTTTTTATATTTTTTAATGGGGAGTTTTTCTAGAGACTTAAATATTTTATATATTTTTCGAAATAACATGTTTATATCTATGGTATTTATTAAAGAATCTTCAACACTCAATCAGCCACTGCGGAAAAGATATTTATAAAAATGTAAAAAAGAAAGCAAATCTTTAAATTGCAAAGCAAGTTCCTGAGTACAACCCTTCCGACATGGGATATCCCCGGCTTCTCCTTTTATTTTTTGCTACCATATGCATTCCGTGTAGTTATTATTCATTGTCGTGCTTGGGCAAATATCAAATGGAGTCCGGCGAGTGGCTGCCGGGGATTCCCTCCCCTCTGATTCCGCCTGGTCCTCCCCTCGCCTCCTTGATATTTTGTTTTCTCCGTTACTTACTTTTTGCACATGTGAGCGGGGGTTGTAGCGGGTGGGATGTGGTTGGTTTATTGGCAACCCCATAACGACATTGGCAAAAAAAAAGGGAAATTTTTAATCGAAACATTTGTAGCGTGAAATTGTCGTTATGTTTGTTCTCCTTTTTTAAGCAGCAATATGTTAGGATTTAAATGCTGAAAGAGGAGAGTACCGAGTATTGATTGGTTTTTGCTGTTCGGAAAATTTCAATAAATTTGCAACTTTGTCGTGCTGCGAGTTTTGCTGATGTGTGACATTGATACGCCGGCGAAGGGCGAAGGCCGTCATTAGCCCGTCATTAATCATAATTAACCGAGATCCGCTTAACCCGCTCTCCCCAGAGGAATGATTTTCTTAACTTGGCCAACAACTTTAAGAGCTAGACGAATCGAACTGCCGGCCATAAATCTCAATTTTCCACAAATTAGGCGACGATATGCCAAGCCGCCAGTAGCCAGGAAACTTCCGGAAGCAGGACCACAACCAGGAGCAGGTAACTGAAAGCCACACATCAAGTTAAACTATAACTCAAACCAGCTCAATTCGATAGTCTCGGCTTCTGTGCTGGGCCCTCTCCCGGTGACATCTGCTCAATTTATCGTTATTTTTGGCCTGGCCAAAACAAAAAATCAATTTACCCTATGATAAAGAACCAGCAGAGGCCAAAAAAGCAGAACACTACCAAATGAAGACAGCGGCCAACAGGGAGAAGGGGAAAAGAAAAACTTTTGAAGCCGGCAAATCGAACTGTTCCCGCCACCGCCGCCACTCGGCTCTCGTGGCTCCTGGAGCACTCCAGTGATTTATGCCCTGGAAACTGTTTTTGAAATGTGGCTTCAGACTCGCCCGGCGAGCCTATTCCCCGCTCCCTGCTCCACTGCTGGCCAAAAGTCAAGAAGGGAACGCCGAACGGCGAACACAAAACTGTCCAAAGTATACAAATTGGCCTGGCATGAGTTATTGATGATCCCGGCCGTGAAATGAACGACCGCAGCTCCTCGGTCTCGGCCGCCCAACTAACTGGCTGACAGACTGACTGGCCAACTGGCTCAGTGTCCTGGATGTGGGAACAAATGTCTGCCATTTACCAGAAAAGAAGCCAAGTCTCACTAGGTCCCAGTTCCAAATGAGTGGGAGTCGGGCTAATTGTGGAAAACTCTTATGCCAAGGAAGGCGGGGGGATAGATCAGTAGGAGGGTCTCGATTTCAGCTGTTGATCTGGTTTGCGGTTTTGGTTATTATTTCGTATACATATATTGCATTTTAGTTAAAATGCTACATAATTACTCATTAAACTTAATACTGAAAACTAGCCCCTCTGTGGGCTGACTAACCACTGACCTAATTAGTCCGAACTAAGCCCGACTAAGACATAACTCATCCGCTCAGCCCATTAAAGCGTATTCCATAAAATATTCATGGGGCGCGCCCCCTCCCAATTATTACAAGATCATAACTCATGTCAGGGCAGGTCGCCGCAAACAAATATGCGAGACTTGCTTATCACGGCGACAAAATCGTGTTATTTAATGTTGTGCTAATTTCTGGCCAAGTCAACAGGACTCAAACACACCCCAGGTAAGGGGCTGGGGCATTCACGCCAGGTGAAAGTCGTGACATTTCCGTGCGGTCAAGCCAGCAGACGGTGGCTCATTTCTTGGCCATTTCCGTCAAGTGCTGCGTCTGCGGCTGCGGGACACGAACTATTTACAAATGACCAGACATTTAAGCCAAATGCTTCCGGGCTGGCCAGCCTAAATGCCTGAAAATTATGCTGCCCAAACATGAAAGGGCGAAACACACAAAAAATTAACGACAAACAAGGTTGTAATACAGGAAGATAAAGCCGAACCGTGAATACACTTTCCAACGAAGTTTATTTAAAAACAACACCACTTGAAAGAACTTTTATCAATATTTTATAAATGTAAATTAATCATTTTTCTGTTTCATTTTATTTAAGGACTCTTCTTTCCCAAAGGCAAACCCAGCCATGAAATATGCATACCCTTTCCTGCTGACCTGCATAAGAAACGATGAGTTATGTAAACATTCTGGCCGTGCTTGGACAACGGCAGGAACTACCGTTGTGGACGGTGGGTCTTGGGTGTCACTGTGTCAATTGCCTCGGCTTCTGGCCAACCAAATAGCAGCTGCTGCCCTGCCCAGATCCCAGATCGGCTTGAACTTAATTAAGTCACAACCTCGGGGCGACGGCGTCGAGGACGACGATACAATTTCACTAATTTCCGTGCAAGGCGACACCAGCAATCAGCGGCCGGCGAATGCTAAATGCTCGGCCCACTAACCGGTCACGAGTTAATAAATATTGTCCTTTGGCGCACCCAGTCGAAGCAGGGCAAACAGCTCCCCGACCCGTTCCAGGCGTTAAAAGCCCCGAAATGAATGGTCAATATACATATGTGCAGGAGGAATGGCAGCGCGGGGCATAAATAATATTTAGGGGTTGCCCCCTCACTTTCGCCGCTGCTGTCGTCTAGCGTGTTTGAGCAGCGTTTCCGCTGCGTTTTGTTTTGTTTGCTTTCAATTAACCAAAACTGGACATGGACATCGGCATAGCCATCGCTCAGTGGGGTCCGCTCCTGCCACGGTCTGTCCTGGTTGGCCCGATGGCCGTCGCGAACTGCCTAATTGAGTGGTGCCAGACATAATGTTTTCGGAAACTGGGCAAACTGCCGAGTGAAAAATGATTGAAAGCGTAAACAGATATTTTATTAGCCTGGGAATCAAAACGAAAGTGAATGATAGAGGCTGAAAAATAAGTCATTTAACTTAATTAAGATATTTATTTGTATGTGCTTGGTATTAAGTAGATATCTTTCCTCAGACTTATCAATTTAAGAAAAGATATTTCCCCACACAAAGCATTAGTCAAGGATGCCACAAAAATAAGTAAGAATTCAAAATAAATTGGAAATTATATTTTCATCATCGTTTAAGTGATGATTACAAGTTCACGAATAATCCAAATTAATTGATAGAGAAATTCACTCTGTTTCTAAAATCAAAATAATAGTAATAGTACTTATTTTATTTAATTTCCTACCATGACTCATCATCGCCCGTCCAACTCTTTCCGGACTCTAATTGGCATGATACCTAATGAATCCTCCTCACTGACAGTTTAATAAGTCGAATGCTGCAAACGAAATGGGATTTATCCGACACTTTCCAGCTCATCGCCCCGCCACCGCACTTTGAGGGTTTCAATGGCCACTTCTCGGAACCGTTAAGACAGTCGGTCAGTGGTCAGTGGTCCGATAGCCGCCAGCACTTCCGCCCACCGGGCGATAGACTTCAAAACCCCGCCCGGGGCCATCGGCAAAGGAAAGCGAGTGGCTTTCCCCGCCCACAGCACAGCCGCTCTTGAGCTCGTACAATAATCTTGATTTCGTGGTCAATTGAATTCTTAACTTCTCAAAGCCCGACACACAACAGCCAAGGATATCTCGAGGGCGTGTCCCGGCCATGGATGACAGTGCAAAGGAACCGGAGCTGGAGCTGAAATGCTGGGAACTAGGATGCTGGGGCTTCTGGGGCTGCTGGACGCTTGAGTTGAGCAGTCGGTTGCCAAATTGCGATTACTCAACAACAGAAGAGGCGGCGGCGTCGGCTGCTGACTGACCAGAAACCGATTTGGCCGTTGCCTACTTATTGGCCATTGATTTCTGAAAAATGGGCCAGCCAAGGAGGAGGCCAATTTGTGGGCCAATTTAATGCGTTATGATCTTTATGAGGGGAGCGGCAGCTCCTTAGAGCCTGCCTGCTGCTGTCGATTACTTTTTGAGCCTCTCCACCGAGCCGAAACCGAATCATTTGCCATAACACTTTGCCAATGCCAGCCCAGCACCACTCGCCGGTTTCCTTTCCCCCGCTGCTGGTGTTTGGTAGTAGTTTTTGTTTCGTGTTCGAACATCTTTATGGGTAATTAAAACTTTTGCCCATTTTTGCCTGAAAGTTGGTTTTTGTTTTGCCCAATTCCAATTCCCCCCCTTTCCGAACAAGGGTTTTCCCCCCACATTCGCATTCTACCACCGCTTCCTGTGTTCTAGTCAAATTTATTGCCGTTCAATAATACCAATTTTTGGCCTTTCTTTTGCCGGAGATGCCAACAGATGTGTTGGCAAACTATTTCGCCCAGAATAGTTTTCGGAGCACGTTTGTGTTCACACTCGAGTGTTCCACATTATTGAAATTGAAGCGCGGTAATGTGTCTGCAATTTTTGGTCCCGGCTTCCCGTTCCGCACAACTTTTGGCATTCCGCATTTGGCAAATTATTTTCGCCAGCCAATGCTCCGCGCTTATCTCGGTAAGTTTTGGGTTATTTGTGGCCCAAACTTCGGGTTCTGCCAACTGCAATTTCTCCCCATCGATAAGAAGTGCAAATAATGAGAAGAAACAGGAGCAGAGAAGGATAAGACCAAGGAAGTAAGTAACTAGGGAAAGTCTGCGCCCAACATTGTTTCATTAACATAATAAGTACCTAAGTAATGTCGAAACTGGGCTTATTATAAGCAACTTTATTCTAAATATAACCCCTAAAATATCTGCTTAACTTGAAGCTGAAAATGAAATTCTTCATATCTCAAAGTATAAATACCTAAAGTTTAAATCTATTCAGCTCACAGACGAAGCTCAAGTCCTTAGATGAACTCATTGTTGTACTGAGCAGGCGATTTCCTAGCAATCTTAGCCAACTCTTAACCCTACCCATTGGATGTTAGCCCCGCTGGGAAGCAGCTTTCCTGCATTATCTCCTGGGGGAAGTTGCCCAACTGGAGCAGTCGGCCTATAGCAAATTTTCGAGTATTAACGCATCGTGGGGAAACTTCCGCTTGTTTGCCAAGCGGCTTAGAAGACGCACAAGAACACACTCGCCCTCATCACACTTCCCCACATCCGCCAAGACAAATTGCAGATTGGTAGACTCCGACATCTCTCGCTCAGAACGATTCCCCTTCGGGGCGCGTGGAACAAAGAAAAATCCATATTTTGTTTTGATTATTTTCCGGCGCCTCGGCAGGTGTCGATTTCGTGTGATTTTTCTTTTGGGTGAAATTAAATTTAGCCCGGTACGAGGGACTCTTCCCCCTTGGCCACACACCCAAATCAGCGTCAATCAATTTTGGTCGCTTTCGTCAGACAAAAACAAGCAGGCTTCGTCCTCGGCCTGGGCCTCGGCCTCCTTCGCACAGAATCCTCCGCCTTTTGTAATGGGAAAAATTATTGAATTTGTCAACGACTGCCGCAGGCTCTGGGTCCAAAAATTAGGTGGGTAGGATGGCTTTAAGCTCACCGGGACCCAGAATTAAAGAGCTGCGAGATTTATGCGACTGTTGTAGGTGTCAGGCAAACAAAATTATGTTTGGAAACGATTTTCCACCTTTGCCGTCATACATCATCGGGGCTACTACTACCCCCGCGACAATGGCAACAAGAGCTGCGGAAACAACCCTCCAACGTTAACAAATTTCTTTGCGACGTTTTTAAATTTTTTTCATTTTTTTATTTCTGTGTTGATGGCGGCGGGAAGGGAGGGAAAGCGGCTAATGTAAATCGCATGTGTGTGTGTATGACCTACGCCTTATTTAGTGAGGCGCCCCAAGCCCCAGAGCCAAGTGATTTGTTGACAAAGAAATTTTTTAATAATTCACCGAGCCGGGAGTCGGGCATACGGGAAAGGAAATCTCATTCAGCATAAGTGATGATGTAATTTTCGCTAAAAATTGAAAAAATCTCCACGCAGGCGAGAGCGATTGGGGTCGGTGGAGCGCCGGTAACCCCTCACGTAAAATATGTTGCAACAATATGCTGCTGGAGTGTGTGCCGCTGACGATGATGAATGTGGCACGCATGCGTTGCACTGATTTCACTGACGGACTGGCTGACAATCCTGTCACGGCGTCATATGGATAATAAGACCCTTCAAAGGTCCTCGCAGCCACTTTATCATTAAGCAAGGAAGTTGGAGTTCAAGTTTATGATATAAAGAACAGCCAGGATCGCCAGGTAGCACTTGGAATATGGCTTAGCCGAAGGAAACTAGGAGACTAAGAAACAGCTTTTACTATTTAAAACATACAATGTTTTTAATAATAAAAATTCTTCATTAATAGTGTCTTAAATAAAATATTGTTTGAATTATACACTACTCAACAAATAAGAGTCACTACTCCTTAACAGTCAGCCTTATTTAAGGTCCCATCTCCGGTTCATTTACTGAAACTCAATAAAACAGGCATTGCAGGCAAGTGAACCCTGTAATGGGCATCCATTACGAGACCTGCAGTGGTCAGGTCCAACGACCCCCTGGCCAAGAAACTCCCCAGAAATTCACTGATGACTCAATGTCCCCCTCAGGGGAGACACAATTCCTTCCCCGCAAAATGATAGTCGGAAGCTGGACAACTTTTAATGCCGGCTGTCGATGGTCATGTGCATAGCTCATTAGTTTTTGCCTAATTTGAAAGGCAGGCGCTCGGTTCGGCTTGGCTTGGCTCGGTTCCTCGTCCTCCTTGGCCTAATGGAATTCAATCAATTTCCATTTATTTCGATAGCTAAAATCGCACCACCACCGAGCAAGTCGGGGGGTCCTGGAGCGGGAGCTGAAAAATTTCTTAATTATCCTGACGTGACGCTTGTGGGCGGCTCGGTTGACAAGCTTTTTAGCTCCCGCCGCTATTCACTCCCTTGTCAATTTTGTGGGCAGTCTGTTTTCCTAATGTTTGCGAACAAAGCAAGACAAATGGGTCTTGATACTGAATTACTAAGGAAAATTGTCGAGGAAAATGATTTGAACGAGAGAAAAATTCACCACTAAGCAGCAGGAATTTTCTTTCTTGCCATAAACTTAACAATTTTGATTGAAACTAAATTGATTGCTTGACAATAATCCCCGTTGAAAACAATATGCCACAAATGTCAATACAACAATACACGGGCCAAAACTGAAAATCCCCGAAACAATCTCCGCCAGAGGAGCCAAAGGGGCACATAAGGAAGAAAATGATGAAAAGCTTATAATCTGCTTATCAACGGGTTGCAGCCCTTTTTTCACAAAGGCTCCTTTTCTACAGAGGGGCAGGCGCAGGAGTTCCAAGAAAAATGAAATGAAAATTCTAAACAAAAGGGATGTGTAAATTTGATTTGCATTTTCTAAAAAAATATATATATGAAGAAGAAATTGAATTGTTCGTAGGTCTTAGGTTTTATTACCCCTTTGTTATTTTGCTTTATTGTTAAGCCAAATACATATGTATGTGCATGGCTCTACAAAATTCTCTTGGCCTTTCTGCATTTGTTCCTCTACTGTACAGGTTTTAAATACTCTTTGAAATTGGTTCAACGGGCTTATATTATTTCTGTAAAAATTCTCTGTTTAAAACCGAAGCAAACCGAATTTTTAAATTTTATAAAAAATTAAACAAGCTGAAAATAAATAACATACTTCCTGTCAGCGCTGGGCATTTTATGCCAACTGAAGATTATGCAAGACTCATTTATAGTTGGGCTTAAAAAAAACTGCATACTGCTCTTGGTCCAACAGAGTCCTTGTAAGGCAAAGGGAAGTCAACGAAATCTGGGAGTTAAATCTGAATGGGGCGACACACAGAAACGAGAGCAGCAGCAGCAGCAGCCAAAGGGGAAACCGACCAAGAAACCAAAAAAGATACCGCAACCGAGAGATGCAGCGGCAACTGTGCGCCTCAATTATAATGAGAAAAGCAAACGAATTGGAAATAATTTTCAATTCACTTGTTTCCCACCTACTTTCGTTGGCCGTTCGGGCCGCGATCTCCAAATGTTTATGCGCCCTTTGTTTCATTATTTATTTGACTCGCAAAGCCTTGCTTGCATTCCGGCATCGAAGGCGAAATCAGAAACTGAAACCGAATCGAAGGCACCTTTTTGGCCAACTGGCAGCCCCCGGGTCAGTTGAGGGTGCCTGCAGATTGATAAAGCTGTTTTTAGGAACGGAGGAGGGATCTCATGGGTCCGTAGGAGGGTCTTGTTTGCAGACGATAAGCCAAGCTCCTGCGGCCAAGAAATGAATTATTTATGTAAACCCAAAGGCAGGGGACAGCGAACTGCACAACTGAATGAATGTGTTAGGGCAGCAACTAATTGGTATGGACTTCCCAAAGGAACCCGGGACCTTTCGGTTTTAACACGTCAGATCTTTAAATAAAACAAAAGGGATACGGTATAATTAGATGGTAAACCAAATATAATAAGTTAAATGTCTCTATTTAGCAACAACATGTCCGCCAGCACGCTTGGCGGTTTGCTCCATATTTGGCTCCATCTCGGCGAACCACGGATAAGGATTTGGCGGCTGCATATTTGTGTCCATCTAGAACTGCTTGAAGTGTCGCTCAACGGGCGGCGGAAAAGAATAAGGCTCTTCACTGATCTGGCGCTTGATGGGCCGCGGAGGGGAATTTGGCTCCTGACCGCGCTTGGCAGCCGGCTGGGTTTTTGGGTCTAGTTGGTTCTTTGCTGACCCACTGTTAGTAGCATCCTTAGGCGATGCATGTTTGGCAAACTGGACCTTGATAGGCCGCGCAGCGTCTTTAAGGACGTAATTGTTCAGAGCCTTTATGGCCACCTCAGCGGCCATGCGCTGATCGAAGCGCACAAATCCTGCACCCCGCGACTTCCCATTGAACGGCCAGCGCAAGAGCTTCACCTCAATGACGGTTCCGTAGCGTCCGAACAGCTCGGCCAGCTTGCTCTCATCCATGTCGTGTGGCAGGTACGCCACATACAAGTTGGCGTTAACGATGTCCTGGCTACTGGGCCTGGCAAAGGCCACCTTAAGAGTCTTGCCACGGACCTCGTGTCCGTTGCACATAATCTGCGCAATCCTTGCGGCGTTTATCGTTTTAAACTCTACGAACCCGAATCCGAGGCTTAATCCCGTATGCCTTTGGCGCATTATCTTGAGCTCTACGACTTCCCCAAACTTGGAAAAAAGTTTGAGCAGCTCGTTCTCCGTCATGTCAGTCGGCAAGTAATTAATAATGAGGTTAGTCTGGCCAGCGTCGGAGACGGACATGCGCTCGCCATCGCTCTTCTTAAAGGAATCGGCTTCTGGAACCAGCCCGAATTTGTCGTTGAAGGTTTTCGGATACTCCATGTTGATGGTGCACGACCTCGCTTTAAAAGAAAAATAAAATAAGCAACGAAATTAATAAAAAAAAAAAAAATTAAGAATAAATTAAAAAGACCACCAGGCGACGTACAGGTTGGAACAGCAAAAGAAAAAGAAATCAAATTTTCGTTCGCAAAGCTGTCTAAGACACGTGTATGGTGGGGTGACTTTAGGGGTTAATCGATATCTGAATTGCAAACTTGAACGAAATATCGCATCAAAAGAGTTCTCTTCTAGCGCTACCCAACACTTTTGTTAGTGTTTAGTGTTTCTTTTCCTATTTTATACATTTTACGTTGATAACTAAAAATACTAGAATTTCATTTTACTAACTCTAGTCTTTTTGGACAATGGAAGACATAAATTTAATTATTTACCTCCAAAACACTTTTCAAAGTGCTCTTTATATATATTCCAAGGTATTAACGCAGCTTGTTCGATTTTTGACTTCATATGGCGCTTGATGGGCAGCGAAGGAGAATTTGGCTCTTGCATAAGCGATTTAGGGTCTTTGGCAAACTGGACCGTGATGGGCCGCAAAGCGTCTTTAATGGCGTAATTGTTCAGGGCGTTTATGGCCGCCTCAGCGGCCATGCGCTGATCGAAGCGCACGAATCCCGCACCCCGAGACATCCCAGTGACTGAGGAGCGCAAGAGCTTCACATCAATGATGGTTCCGTAGAGTCCGAACAGCTCGGCCAGCTTGGTCTCGTCGATGTCGGGTGGCAGGAACGCCACATACAAGTTGGCGTTAACGATGTCCTGGCTCTGGGGCCTGGCAAAGGCCACCTTCAGGGTCTTGCCACGGACCTCGTGTCCATTGCACATAATCTGCGCGGTCCTTGCGGCGTTAGTGTTTTTAAACTCTACGAACCCGTATCCGAAGCTTAATCCCGTATGTCTATGTCGGATTATCTTGTGCGTTACGACTTCCCCAAGCTTGGAAAAAATATTGAGCAGCTCGTTGTCCGTCATGTCGGTCGGCAAGTAATTAATAATGAGGTTAGTCTGGCCAGCGTCGGACACGGACACGCGCTCGCCATCGTTCTTTTTCGAGGAATCAGCATCTGGAACCAGCCCAGATTTGTTGTTGAAGGTTTCCGGATATTCCATGTTGTTGGTGCGCGATCTCACTTTAAAATAAAAATAAAATAAGCAACGAAATGAATACAACAAATTGGAGAAATTAAAAATTGCACCAGGCGACAACGTACAGGTTGGAACAGCAAAGCTGTGTGGAAAGACACGTGTGGGGTGGGGTGACTCCGCGGTTAATCGATATATGAAATGCAAACTTGACCGAAATATCGCGTATATGAGTTCTCTTCAGCCCTACCCAACACTTTTGTTAGTGTTTAGCGGCTATCAAAGTTTTAATTCAAAAACTTTTGGTTAGGTGCAGGCAAATAAAAGTTTTCGAAAATGTATCTATTTCCTAAATGTGATCTTGTTTTGATACATTTTATGTTGATAAAAAATACAATAATTTAATTTTTCGAACCTTTAAACTGACAAAACTAAAGGATTTAACATTAATAATACTCTTAATATATATTCCAAGGTATTACTGTATTTAATATAATCGGAAGTTGGGCAGTTTCCCAATTTACGACGTAAATTAAATAAATTTCTTTGGCTGCCATCGCTGATTTGGCTTAAAAGTTGCCGTGCCAAGACAAAATGAAACCCTTTACGTGCCCAAGGTGCAAAAGTAACTGAAAAGTTTTCCAGCTGTTTATTTATTTGTTTGCTGATTATGAAATTCCAGCGCTGAAGGTGGGATAACTGCATTGGGGAATGTGTAAATTGGGCAGGTGCAAATTAAATTGGTCGCTGTCTTGGACCCGTACCTATTGATTATACTTTTGGGGTGATCCCCAATCGAATAGCCCCCGGAGGAGGCCAAAGTAAACTTGTTCATTATTTTTCTCTTTTTGTTTCATTCAGCCTCATATTAATTAATTTCCATTTCCGTTTTGTTATCTTGGCTACGCCGATTTTTACCTTCATGCTGACTAGACAATTAATCAAGTTTAATTACTCAAACGTTGCGGGAGAAGGACGGCGGTGCTCGGCGCACCCACCAGGTCCTTATCCGCCGCCAGTCGAGGAGCGGACCCCTCAGGGACAGGCACCGGCGGATTCGCATTCGCCCGATGTGGTGGGCATCTGCATTAATCACTGGAATATGCTTACATTTCTCAGCGCCATGTGTGGGGGATGGGGAGCGGACCAGAAGTGGGCAGGATTCAGATAAAACTCGCCATTAAAAGACGCCTCACGTAAACAATACATCTGGACGAGGTGGGATCGTTTACATATTTTTACTGCGAATAATGGTTCTTCCTTGGTATATATTTTGATGATTAAAAACGCGACTTAGTGCAGACAGGGGGCTTTTGGGATTAATGATTAAGTGATTGGAGACTGCTGGTATATATTCCTTGTTTTGATTTTGAGTTACAATCGAATTCTTAATGAGTTGGGGTTTTCCTTCAATAAACAAAAAAAACTAAGAGCCATTAAAAGTATTTCCACTGTATATTTCAATTCTAGGCTTCTTCAGATATCAATTGAAATAAAAAATGTTTTTTACTAAGGTATATTTTTGTAAGCTTTTATAATGTAACACCCCTTAAAAATTAAAAAAAAAGGCAATGGTAAATTTATTTTCTATTCGACATGGCTAGGTTGAATAGGCTGTTGATGCTGTTCAAGGATAACGATTTTTTTTATTAGAAACACAGTATACAGATAAACTTTTCAACATAATGGCGACACCTGGTGGAAAAACTGAGCAAACGTGTTTTACATTCGACAACAGATGTCGCTTATTTTACATGGCGCCACAAACTTTACATTTTACGGTATTGGACTGCTTGGTCGAAATGTTTCCTTTACACTGGGAAATAAAACGTGTACTTACAAACCAAAAATAAAAACAATTTTTTCTCTCTTCAATATTCAGACAGTTATTTTCCAAGTTTGAGCAGATCTGTACAGAGAAAATATTTGAAATATACTAATCAATTTCTTTTTTTTTTATATATAAACTTA